>JANHFX010005964.1:0-10940 GCA_027560015.1 Chloroceryle amazona | reverse complement strand
GGGGAGGGGGTGGAAATCCATACAAAATGTAAAATTTTATAAGAAAGGGAAAAACAAACCACAGCTATAGGCCCTGAAATCAGAAAAATCCTACTGCCAATCCTCAAGGACTAAACTGTGGTGGAAGCTAACATTAAAGCTTTAGCATTATCCAATATCAAGGTAAGCTGAACTGAACTAAGCCAAACTTGAAAGGCTTTGTGGCAAATGAGGTTGTTTCCCAAGTTCCCGGTGTCTCAATTATGGAACAGTTAAGTCCATTAGCAGGACACTGAACTTAGCCCTTCTGTTCAGAGGCAGTCAGGATCACAAAGGGTGGATGTTACCAATTTCCCCAGCCCTGTAACACTGAAGAGCCATGCTGCTACATGCTGGCAAAACATCCGCACCTACTCCCTTTCAAGATGGAATCCAATTAAAAGTAAATCACAGTAATGTAACCTGTAAGTGACAAAGGCATGGCTGATTTAAGAAGTCAATACATCCTTTAATCAGCTACATGTCGTGGAGGGGTGGAAGGTACCTTGTTTAGCCAGTGTAGCTGAGAAAAGCTTCCCCTCACTACCAGCGACAGGTGCTGGTTTTAGGCAGTCACTCCTTTGCACAACAGAAACCCTGCTGCAGTTACTGGGGTAGATGATTAAATTCCTCATTCCTTCACCTGAGATTTTACCTCTGTACATAATTAGAAGCATGATCATTAAAGTTAACACTCAAAATTGCAGGCAAGAACCAGACACACAAAGTATTCCAAGAGGGCTGCAATGCACTTTACAGACCACATAAGAAAGCCTGTCCTTTAACCAAATCCCAGATGCCTGAATCTGTTTGCCCACTTCTCTCCAAAAGACCAAATTAAATCTAATCCACCTACTAACACAAGTGCAGATAATAGAACTAAATGTAGGTCTTATCTAGTAGACAGGTAGTCTCTGCCTGAGAAACATTTATCTAAGTGGCTTTATCTCTAATGTCTGACCAATCCCACTAAAGACCAGGCTTCTGGCAAACTCCAAGCTGCAGAGTTAGAGGCTCAATCAAACAAATCAAGTATGAATGATGCAGAAAAGCTAGAACTAAACAAAACAGAAGGTAAAAGGTGTTTCAGACCAGGAAAATAATGGCCTGTTTGAAGAATATGGAACTGAAGGTACTGATAAAAATAACACTGAGAACGAGGCGGGTCTAGTATGCAGGCAAATCCAGTAGACAAGAAAACAGTGATGCCTTCTGAATTAGCTCTGCAGCTATTTACACGCCCCACCTTTGTGCATTCATTTCAGATCACTACTTGTCCTGCTTCAGTTTGTGATAAAATGAGATAACCACAGGTGAAACAAAATTTGCACACTTCCCTTACGTAACCTGCTCCTGGACTAAGGAGAATGCAGCATTTGAGATTCCTGTACTAGAGCTGATCCCCAACATGGACTTCTTCAGGCTTCCACATAGGGACAAAGGTTTGTTCTAGCAGATCAGCACTACCAGGTACTATTTTGTACATCATCTCATGTCTATGCTTAATTATTTCACCTGCATTTATAGCTTTATTTTGCCTGTGCAGTAAGAGCTTATGAGATGTGTCATACCAATATGGAAGAAGTGTTTCTTCTGCCACAAGAATTCCTTGGCTGTATCCTGGAGGACAGAGGGTTAGGCTACATGACCAAAGTGAACCCTATCTATGACATGTACTCATTAGAAGTTTAAAATAGCAGCTATATTAATTTCCCCCCCTACACCCTTCCCCTTTTCCCTAGGGGACCTTTAAGAGGGGTTCTGAACTGCAGTGCAATATCAGATTTATTTTTTTTTAATGTGACACCCAGCATATTTTGATAGAATGCAGTAAATACAGCAACTGGAGCCACAGAAATCTCTCTGGCTTAAAGCAGAAGAATCTAACAGCCCTGCACAGTATAAAATCTAGATGTTCCCAGTCATCCACCTCCACTAACATTTTATTTTCACAAAAGATGCTTTTTTTGGAGTGGGTGTGGTTCCTAAATTTTCTAATATTGTCCACTTAAGGTTATCTCAAATCCAGACCAAACACGTAACATGCTTCTCTCTTGAGAAAAAGGTGCTTTGTTCAGTCCCCAGTTCCTTGCAAAGAATCCACCCAAGACACCACCAGCTCAGTATACATTCACACCAACTACCCTCAATATGAATTGGCTACAAACTGCATTGGCTCTCAGTGGCTGCCTATCCAGGCTAGAAATTAATTCAAACCTAGGGCTGAACAAGATTCCAGTCTCTCACCACTCCCCCTAAAAGTTACTAAGGCAACCCATAAGATATTATTTTGATCTGTTGCCCAGGCTTCTGTTAGAAGTATTTGCTGCTCCTCTGACCTCGCTATTTCAATTCTACCACACTACTGTCACCAACACTCTGAAGACCTGTTCAGCTAAAATTCTCCTCCTTACTATCCGGGACTCCAGTTACATAAAATGAAGTTATACTCTCTGCTGTGGAGTACAGGTTCTGTTCGATGACACTGTCACACCAATTCGCCTCCCCTGAAGCATTTGAGTATTTAACACAGGAGATGAGTTACACAATTCCCAGACAACTGTAACCAGCCAGTTCTGTATTACAATGTTGCACACTTACCTACAAACCTGTAAAGTGTCTGGACAAATATTACAGATGAAAGATATTACTTTATCTGTGATCAAATAATTAAAAAACAACAAAATATTTTCTAGTATGTGTTAAGTAACTGAAGGAACTCCTCAATAAAAATGCAAAAGTTCTGGAGGAGATCCCAGTGCACAGACAGAAATAATTGTTTAATATCATAACAAGAGGACACAATACCTACACTGATTAAAACTGCAAAGCAGCACAATGAAAAAAAAAAACAAACTAAACATCTAAAAACATTAGAACTAAAAATCACAACAATAAGGAAATACTTAACATGAGCTTTAGCTCAGAGATGACACTGGCATTGCATAGGGCGATATACAAGGGACAGAGCTTCTGCTTGGGTCTCGAGCCGCAAAAGTTTAGATAGCAGAGGATCTATTCCAAATTTTTCAAGGAAGCTGTTTCCATCACTAAACCAAATTATTAGGGTCGTGCACTTTGCAACTTTTTTTAGTATATTATAGTTTCTTCTGCCAAGCTAGGAAGCTATGCTAGGAGCAGCTGGTACTCCCAGGACTAACAACTCCACCACAGTTTTATCCTATAATACTCAAGCCTCCAGTGTCTACATTTGCACTACAGTACCAGAGAAAGTATTATAAGTTCCCTCCCTCTGCCTACAGAGCCTTACCCACTAGCTTCACAAAATAACCTTTGTTACAGCAGGATTTACACTGATGTCCTTGGAAGCAGCAGATGGTCAGGATGAGCTGCTGCCATCAGCATTTTTCCTTTAGTCTGTGAAATTATTCACATAGTCCCCTCAACAGTGGAGGCGTTTTCTCAGCTTAAGAGCCAAAGCACACTAGTTAAAAGATGGGACAAACAAAAATTCAAGCAGTAGTGTCTTGAAAAAAGACAGTAAAATGGGCTGGATTTTGTGGTTATATAAGAGCAAGAAGCCACTATCTCAATCTGATATGTGAATTAGATGCTGTACCTTATCAACAGGAAATATGAACACATTTCCTTTGATTATATCCTCTTGCAAATCATTCCCTGTAGGTCTCAAAGGAAACAACAGATGCACCCCAAACAAGTTTTTGTTTCTTTGCTGGCCTATTCAAAGAAAATGCAAAACTCTGCTTTGGGTTGTTTTTCTAGTTTTTTTTTAAACACCTCACCATTTAGACAACATTTCTTGCTTAGAGAAATTGAAGTATTTTACAAACATGCTGGTATCATTTTCTCTACCTGCAAAATGGGGAAATGAGAAGAAAAGCAAGGGCATCTTCAATGCTGTACCCAGGTCTCCTTCTGAGTCACAGTATTACACCACATTACTAAGCCTCCCCCACAATATAAAGCTAGCAAGTGTATTAACCTGCAGTAGAGCTTTCTGTCCTTTGAGTGGTATCTTAAACTGTAGGTAAGGGAGAAATCTTGTTAGATTTTAAATGAGAAATCTTTGACACTTCCATTAAATTTTCCAACTGATTTATGTACTTCTAATGTGTTTCTTGTATGTATACAATATTTACAATCTTGGTCCTGTAATGGGACTCTCTTCCCTCCAATAATTCAAGCAGGCTGCAAGGTTGATGCTCTTGGCTTGCACTGTTGGCTCGTGTATTACCTTATGGAGTTTTTTTGATTGCAACGTGTTCTTGCCTAGAATGACACGCTTGTGTCAATGCGCAACAGGCTCGGTGAGAGATTCACAATAGAATCTGAAACACTCTGTAGTGCAGAAACATTGGAATTCGTGAGCTTGGTTTCAAATCCTTCCAGGGAGATGCTTTCTGAGAAATCTGCATCTGTTTTTCTAATCCCACTGAAGTTTGAGAGCATTCAGATCAAGCTTTACATTAAGCCCCTTCCCTAACAAGCAAGGTCAAGACAAATGAAGTTACATTTGCCAACATATCCCTAGAGAGCACAATGCATCTCTGCTGTAAAATCCTCATGCCATTCTCCCCAAAGCTGGTGGGGGTGATGTCAATTTTAAACCTAAAAGGGAAACTGAAAACAAATCTTTTAAGTTTACAATCATTTAAATTGCAAACAGCTCAGCAGGGCAGCCATTCAAGACAATTTCTCCTCAAATAACAAGACAGCCCAGATAGACAAGGCTGATTGGAATTGAAGGCACAGGCTGAAAAACCACCAAATTTTATTTACAGAGTGCATAGAAAATGGCCTGAAGACGTTGGGAGTGACAGAATTTTGGAATTGTACAGTAAGAAAATCAACCTTATCAGTGGTATGAAGACTTCTTAGTTATCCTTTTAAAACAATTCTTAAAAAGGTAGGTTTGTTGACACAGAATTCTGTTAGTTTCATCTTCATTAAATATAGTGGGACATCTCCCACAAGCATAGTAAAAAAGTATATTAATCCTGAAGTCAAGTAATGTTCTTTTCTCAGCCATGGGAGAAATTTTTCAGTCCAGTAAGTATAACTCGAGTAAAATAAAAAAAAAAAAAAAAAAGAAAAGAGAAACTAATCAGGGCCATGAATTAGTCTCGCTGGGGAAGAACAGAGCTATGCAAAACACAAATCTAAATTGCTCTCGACGTTAGCAACCCAGCGCGGGGACCTGCCACTTGCTGGTGGCACCGAGGGCCGGATGACAAGAGGCTGAGCAGGGCAGGCGAGCTCCTGCTGCCCTCTGTAGGTACCGCTCAGCATTGCCAGCTGCAGCCGCGCCGAGGAGCTGACCGTGGCCTCACTACAGACCCTCCGCTTTTTCAGGGAACTTTACTGTTTACTGGAGCTCGTTACTCCAGAAGGAATCTGCACTCAATTTGTGTTTATTAATACGCAAATCAACAACTGTAGTCTAGCTGATGAATCGGTTATAGTCATGCTCATAGTTTCAGCCATTTGTTTCTCAGTTAAACAACCCACTATGGATCTGAACCTGATAAACTGGGCGTAATCGTCACTTCCGTTCCACAGAGCCAAGTGCATGTTCTAACTAACACAGGACTCAAAGAACTACGCGCTCTCTCACATACAGCAGTCCACAAAACAAAACAAAACAAACAAACAACCAAACAAATCACACCAATGCCTCAGAAGCACAGTGAGGGCTTTCTTGCCATGCAGAGAAAGAGTCTGTTAGACTATGCTTCCTGATGTAAGTATGTGTTCTGGGGGCATGCCAAAGTAAGTTGAAGGAAATACTAATACCTAGATCATTCCATCATATAGGAATAAAAGAACAAGCCCTCTCTCTTGCAATCTCAACCCCAGGCCTCCACGCTTTACACTGGTTGCTTGCTAGGTACAGAGACATAACCTGGAACTGCAGGTACCAGAAGAAAACTCTTCCAAGCTCTTGTCCTCCTCTGTTCTCTAGGAAAAGATTGAACAGGTACCACTGTCTCCTTCACTGCTTCTTTCAAACTACCATGTAAATTATTTTGTTCTCATACACTGAATGATTAAAAAAAAAGTCTTCAAGTAATGACAGTTACTCCTTGCCCAAGAATAAACAAACATGGGCACTGTGCTCCAGTATCAGTCGCTGTCAAAACACAAAACCATCAAAAAGTTATTGAGACAGAAGTGACTAAGGAAACATGAGCATTAGTTGCAGATTACTGTTATTCAAGCGACCAGCCATTCAGTGGATTCACTTACATACTTCGAGAACATTTCCTTTAACGCCAAAGCAAAAGCAAGAAGAATATGGTTCTAGATCCAACTATTCTCTTAAAGACATTATGAAGCTGGTTCGTGTTCCCATCTTACTTACCCCAAAACAAACATATCAGAACTATCAGGAACCTTAAATCACTACTGTTTGCAAGACACAGATTATATACTGCAAGCATATCTATTTTCCTCATCATTGCATGTCTGATGCCGCATGATGTTTTAAACACAACAGTGAGACTACAGGATAATATGTCCATATACAAGAAGGTCTGATGTGGAGAAATCTTTGTTGGGAGGCAGTGTTAAGCACCCGACATCCCTCCTGGATGCAGCAGGCCCCACTATATGTAGACATGTGGATTTGCAAAATGTGTTATCACATATTTGTAATTCCTTTCTATTGAAATACATAAAAATAAAACCAAATCAACTCAGTCTGTAGGTGTCCTGGCTAATTATGTTAAACACGAGCATTAGATATGGAATGACAAACTGCAACACAGAAATACAACAGAGAAGCTGGAAGGAGGAAGAGTTTTTAAAGCTATCTGAACTAACTTGACAGCATTGAGAGAGAAGGAAATAAAATGAGTTACATAGACACACGTGTTATCAGCATGTCAAAACTGGCAAAGCTTGGCAAACAAGATGAAGTTTAGAAATTAAAAACTTCCTCTCAAATGATTAATTACTAACAACATAGATCTATAGTACACAAACAAAAAGTCCAGTAATGCACCGACTCCTCCCAGCTAGCACCTGCACTCTTGCTTCCAGGGAAATGGTGGTCGACACGACTCAATCAGTGAAGAACATAATCCAACTCAGAAGCCAAACTTAGTACTGACAAAGGTCAAACTCCTTCATCAGCATCATCAAACTGGCCAGTCTCAGTCATTCTAACTGGTGGTGTAAAAGTAACGTAAGATGCATGATGACAGCATGGGTTGTAAAACCAATCCTCTTGCCATGAGTATGAGGCCAGAAGATTATTTTCCTGAAAGCTTCCACAGTGAAAATCGCCAGCATCTAAAGAAAATCAAAGAAAACATTTAAACCATGGGAGACACTTAGAAAACTACTGGTATAGCATAGCAGATTATTTTGCAGGTCTACAGCATCTTCCAGTTAACTATTTCAATTTGATCTGCCGGCACTCATTAATTAGCCCTACAAACAAAGCAAATGGATGAATTTGACAACGCCTTCATTTTAAAGAAGGTTCTTGCTACAGAGACAAAACAGTTTTCCAAAAAGCTCAATTACATACCCAGATTCAGAACATCTGACATCAGCTCTTACAATGCAGGCAGTTCTACATTTTCTTCAGGCAAAAATGGCTCATGAAATCACTACTTTTATTTCCCTTCCCCTTTGGGATGTGGTTATGGAGACAGCAGCAATCAGAAGCCCCCCCCCTTTAAAAACTGGGACATTGGACAGAATGGAAGGGTGAGGTCCTATAAAAGCTAGCTCTGAACAACATTTCCACTAGAATTAAGCCTAATAAGCCTGTTATTTAAACAACCCAGCATGAAAATAGGGCAAAGTCCTTCAACAGAGGCAAAGGATTTCTAGCCAGAAGACACTGAAAGGACTGAGGAAATGAAAATCCCAGAGTATGGGGCAGCAGAGGACCCAACACTGTAGCATGGCCAAGCAAGCCATTCAAAGGAAGCTTTTTTAAATAGGTTTCTAAAAGCCATAAAATGACCAAACACACACATTTTTTATTTGCAGTAGTTAACAACTCAGACACTTGTACTTGGTCTCCTTCACAAGCACCTGAATCCCATAATCACAGCTTCCTTAGTTTGTAAGGATTTGAAGAGCATAAGCTACAGGTAAATAAAGGAAAAGAAGAGAACTTGTGATAATTCCAGTTTAGAAAAACAAAACTAAAAGAAACCACACAAGACAAACCATGCTATAAATTTCAGCTGACGAGAGATTACAAGGAAAGCCCAATGGAAGGATAGAAGAGAGGGAAACATCCAAAAAGGAAACAGTTTTTTTTCTCAGATTACCCTTTGTGAAAAACCATGACTGTATTTGCATTTTAAAATCAGAATGATTTTCTAGGAACACTGCAAAAAACTTTCCCACTTCTTTGTGTTGTCAAACAATGGAACATGAATACAAAAGCTATTTATGGAATTATAATAAACAGATAATTGATATTTCCTAAGCAAAGAAAGGGTTGTTTGTAGTAATTACAAAATATACACATTAATGAGAAGAAAACAGAAATGGTACTTATTCTGCATCAACAGACACACAGCAGGTTATCAGCCGCTGCTGGCTAAACTCCATCGCTTGTTCTGTCCTAACATACAGACTGGCAAATGGAAGACTGAGACTCTTGGTTCAACACACGGGTCACTGTGAAACAGTTTACAAGCTGCTTCTATTCATTGTCCCCTTTGTCCATAGAACTGATCCCCCCACACAACCACTTAAGAGGATCAAGCCACAAAAAAACAAACACCAAAACAACCAAACAAAACCCAACCCTACAGCAAAAGCAACAACAAACCATACTGTGAGACCACGCGCTTATACTGCTCCCCTCCCAAGAGCTCCATGCTCTAGAGAGACATTATGGTGTACAGTCTGGTTGAATTTTCTTTGAGGAAAGTAATAATTCCTTTTAAACAATAAAGTTGCATTTCTGCACTTCATGTATCTTTCTCTTCCGATTTAGAAAAAACAATAGATACTACAAAAACACAGCTTCTCCAGAGAAACTCAATATGCACATACAATTCTTACCATCCCACTCCCTAAGAATTCAGTTGCTCAAGCAAAGAGTTTCATGTGAACTTCATAACACTGCCTTTAAACCCTGTATTTGACAACAAAACTATGCATTACAAAACCATGAGGTCATCAACAACACAATGATTTCCAAAACAGGACATGGAGTTACTTAAACACCTTCTGCGAAGTGCCTACCTCCAATCATATACTAACCAAAACTCTAACAAAGCATAAGTAAATTCGTGCTCACCATAAGGATTATTTTCTGAGTCCTCCAATTCTTTATCCCAGTCCTCCGCCTCGTACACAGCAGTGGTTTGCGGCTCTGGAAAAGTTACAGCCTCAGGCACACTGGAGAATTCATCACCCAAGTCTTCTCCATCAGAATGTGTATTAACAGAGTCAACAGGAGAGCCACTGACATAATTTTCATTGTGACAGGTATCAGAGAATTCACTTTCTTCAGACTCACTATCAAGAATATTTGGACCATTCTTCAGCAAATATTCTAAAAATAACAGAGAGTAGAGATATTTAGCAGCTAAAGAGGAACAATTAAATGTTTAGCATGTAATAATTTAGACGGGTATATGAATGCACTTTGTGACTACTTATCTAACAGGTGCAATTCCTCATATATGTAGTATCGCTAGAGGATTGTTTCAGGTTTCAATGCTTGGGAACACTGGACATGGGCTTGCATCACAACACTAACCCAAGTTCAGATTTTCCCCAGACTCGTTAGAAAATAACTCTTTAAAATAGGGCATAGGACCCAGCAGTTTTGTTTCACCATATTCACCTGTTGATATTTATAAAATAGGTACATTTAAAAACAGCTCTAGGTTACAAAAAAAATAAAGATTTTTTTTTTTGGTATGGATTAATTACTCTTGCAGCTAGGCATACACAAATATCTACCTGGAAATAATTTTTTGCAGTAACCAGTGGCATTATCCATGCATCACTAAAGAGTTTTAAATGTATTTCCTCAAGCAGAGCCTAAGTTTAATTACCCAACATCTGCTTTGTTTTGCCTTAATAGTCTAGGCTTACCTTTTCTGGGCTTCCAGGTCCAAGTCACCTTCCTATTAGGAAGCTGTTCCTCCTCAGAGCTTGTGGACTCAATGGCAGTAGCCATTACCTACAAGACAGTTTTAAACAATCCAGTAGCACAAATGCGACAGTGAGTGTTTCTGAGTCCTTGAGCCTGATAGTTTTGTTTGTTCCCTTGATGAATCAAGGGTTTTAAACCAGACAAGCTCTCACTTCAGAAAGCTAATCTTCTGAGAGATGGCTCATCCTGCTGCTGCCATCAGTCTGCCCAGGTAGCAGCCAAGACAGAAAAGCCAGTCTCCTCAGTCACGGCCATAATCCAGCTGCCACTCTTGAGTTTTGCGAATTGGCCCAAACTTGGGAACAGCAGCAGATTGAAAGCTGCAGAGGTAATGAAGACACGAGGAGCATGATCCAACCACCTTGTGAGAGCCGACGCACCAAGGGAAGAGAAGGGGGCCAGACCCTGCAGCAGCCCTGAGAAGCTGGAGTGCAGAAAGTAATACCTCAACCACTCTGATGTCCCCCCGTGAGAGAGAAAAGGGAAGGAGAGTTATCCCCCCCGCTTCCACTACACCAGAGATACGTGTCGCTGAAGGGCAGCTCAGGCCCGGGGCAGGGGGTTCAGGGAGACGGGTTCCCAGCGCTCGCAGAGACGAGCCAGGGTCCACTGTCGGGAGGGGTCTGACCGGGGTCGCGGCCGGCGGACAAGGGCAGAGCACCGCACTCTTTTGGCAAGCCCACAGCGACAAGCCCCGCCGCTTCCTCCGCCCGCCCAGGGGAAGGGAAGCGAGCCGGCCTGTCCCCAGCTCCCCGCCCCGCCGGAACCCACCGCACCTGAGGAGGCGGCGGGGCCAGCG
>JANHFX010005960.1:54941-65059 GCA_027560015.1 Chloroceryle amazona | reverse complement strand
TGCCGCGCCGCAGCATCCCGAGCAGGCGGCGCTGGGGCGCGGTGTCCCCGTCTGATCGGGCCCCTCTGTGGCTCAGCTCTGCAGCCCTTGTCTGAGCTGAGCCTCTTCGTGCCCAATGAACCGCCCTGCCCAGCGTCCCTGCAGGCAAGGGGTTCACAGAAGAGAAAGAGGAGCCGGCCTTTCCTGCTTTCAGCCCTTTTCTGGTTTAAGCCCTTATCTTTTTTTTCTCCTCCCTCTCTGTTTGTCAAGGATGGGCAAAGACTTGATGCGCACAGATTTTTTTAATGAGCTTTAAAGATTTTTTTCAGTGATGTGGCCGTGGTATCCAACTTCTTCTCAAAGCTACTGATTTTCCCAATTCAGTGAGAGTTTAGCAGCTGTGGAGGTCACACCCAAGTCAAGCTGGTGCATTTAAATAAAATACCTGAGCAATCACAGCCTTCAACATCCATCCACAGCCACTCTCCCCTTTATGCCTTTCATACAGAATGAAGGTCACTACCTAGGACAAGCCTGCCAGTACCTGCTGGTATCACTAACATGCCAGCACTGGAGATGGTGATACCAAGTTAGGTATCACTACTCAGTCCAGCCCTTTCTGCTTTTCTGTCTGCAGTTTGACCCTTAGGTGTGTCAATATATTTTCAAACAGGTTTCTTCCCAAATCCAGGTCACCAGGTAGTTGCACTGCATGTGATACCAGATTGCCTGAAGAGACAATGGGATGTCTCAGGGCAGGAACCAAACTGTATCGTGAGCCACATGGTGTTAGGGATGCATGTGCTACACTGGCTTACATGGGAGCTCACAGTGAGGTACAGGATGGTGTCCTACAGCAGGGCTCTTAATTACAAGGACCTTTAAAATGGCATACATCCAGCCGCAGCTCAATACCTCTGTTGCTGTCCAACAGAGCATGGCATAGGAGGAGATGTCATACTACCCTGCTGGAAAGATATGAAGTGTTGCCTTACCTGCAAATATGAGGCAATAGTCAAATGGATCTTGTATGTCCATCCCAAGAGGCCTGACAGTCCTGCATAACAGGATGGATGTCAACTTGACCTGTAACTGTACATACACATGAAAACATTAATTCTTAATGGGCCAAGATCTCAAAAGAAATGCCAAGTACATGTTACTGAAGTCAGGGATTTTCTGTGATGAATAAATAAAGCAAAGTGGGGTTTCCTCCATCCATGAACTCTGAACAGTTTTCACAGCAAGACTGAACCTAGAGAGAATGACAAACTATAACTACAAATTCCAGCTGATATGGTGGCAGAGCCCATTCTGCAAATCTGGGTGTGCATATAGATTAAGAAAGAAAACAGAGTGTGCATCTCTCAGACCAGCCAATCCACCAAGTAACAAACCCAATGCAACATGAAGGGAAGGAAGCCTCCATTGAGCAGAGTAAGAGGGAAAATGGGACAAGGGCATTTGGGGCTATCAGTTGTGCTGTAGGTTCTGCTAGTGTTCTATGGAGCAAAATTTGCCAGAGACAACCTGTGCTCATTCCTAATTCCAGATGTGTATCATATAGCCCTATGCAGGAAGAATGCTCCCCAGTCAGGAAAATTCTCCTTATTTTTCAAACCTTCATCAGGAAGGAAATTTGAGTGAAGGACTTTATTGTCCAAACATCGGGTTTCTCTATGTTAAAGGACTCCTTGAGCTGCAGTCTGAGACAGTCTTTTTGTTCTCTGCTTTACTTTGCTTGTCAGTGCCTGGTGATGAGACCTAGAACTGAGGACTCACAAGCACTTCAAAATGCAATACAAATTTGTATTGAGAACTTTCAGTTAGACTGAATTATGGTTTACTCCTTTTTTTTTTTTTTTTTTTTTTGATATGAGCCCTCAAAACTACTGCCATGCTCCACAACGTCTCTAGGGGTTTAAAAGCAGCATGGCCCATTGTCCTTTAGGACTCCCAAATGAGTGGCGAAGATTGAGGCCACAGGAAGGCCATGTTTGAAATGTCTAAATTAGACTCATCCTCCTGCAGAAATTCTCCTGTGTTCACTGTCCTCACATGTTGGGCAGAGAAGGACTTCCATGGATAAAGTGGGGAATGACTCAAAGCAAGCAGAGATCTGGTGGGATCATTTCTCTTCACAAAGAATGCTGATGGGAATTATAGGAACCAAGAGCTTAGATGTCTCCTCACCATCTAATCCCATCCAATACCTGGAAATGACCATACAGAAATATATGTAAACCCCTAACCCTGATGAATTGAATAGGAAGGGTAAGGGCTGTGGGATTTCAGCACCTCACAGATGGGTGATGACTGTTATTTTAATTTCTGCTCACTTTCAAATGCATGTACCTAAAAATCTGCTGATCTCAGTTCTATTAATTTTATCTCTGAGGAATAACACTGTCACATTTAGGAACAGGACACCATACACCGCCTCCAAAGGGCAACAGGAGGGGGCTGCTTCACTACCAACTTTTTCTTCTCCAACCAGTTTAGCTGCAGTGCTGATGGGACCAATGATCAAAAGAGAAGTTAATTCTCTGGGTTTATGTCAAAAATCACCTCCCTCTCCTGTATCCCTCTCTCTGCCTCTCCCTACCTCTCCCGTGCATCTGAATCCGTTCGCAAGCCCTTTCCACCTCACTTAATCCCCTCTCCTTTTCTCATGGAAAAATCAGCCCTCCACACTCAGCTTCAGCTTTTTTTCAGAGCTTGTCTGTTCACATCACTGAGCAAGGGATGAAGTAATGAAAATTACAAGCTGTGGAAATTTGATCTCTCTATTCTGTAATTACTGCTCTCTGAAATCTGAGAATATATATTTACTTTAATATTCTTGCAGAGGAGGGGAAGTATCCCCAAGGCATAAAGCAAAGAGACAGCAAGCTAGGAAGAAGGAATAGCATGAACCCATTTGTACTTGATTAAATGTTATATGCAGTAGCGAGTGGATCTTGCCTTTAAGGCTGACACAAAATCACAGCATTCAACTCATCTTGGTATTTAGGAGCAGTTAATGCTTCCTCTTTGCAATGTATGTTTATATATAGAAAGTTGAAGGTGGAGTCCTCATCTTCTCCTGCTTTCCCAACACATAATTACCTGTGTTTTCCATTTAATGATGGTATATTGGCATTTTGCTTAACACTGTAGAACTTGGAGTCTTGTGAACACAGTAGGAATCATAGTTGTCATCCTTAGAGTGAAAGAAATAAAATTTATTGCTCTTGAAATTATCACAAAACCCTGGAAAATATAATCAGAATAAACCCTAAAGAGTCAAAATCTAAACAAAAACTACTGCTAAGAACAATCATGTGTGAACTGTTTCAGAGCTGAGAGATGAGACCTTCATTTTTTTTCTGATCCAAGCTAGTCAAAGAGTCATTGCCTTCATCCAATTCATATATTTACAATAAATATAATCCTTGATGAAATGTCACTTGACCAACAACAAAAGTCTGGCAGCTAAACTGGCTTCAGAAAGGCAGCAAAATCAACCTTCTAAGGTTTTCTCTACTTTTTCCACTACAGGAAAAGTATGTCATGAGGTCACATATCTTGCAAGATTTCAGAACCAAACTTTTTGAGCCCTATTGTTCCTGGTAACCCGGTATCTCAAAGGCATAAGAATCAAAACAGGGACCATTCTAGAGTATGAATGTGTCTAGTAAGTACAAGTTTCTGACTGTCACCCAGTAATGGCTGATGTATTTCAGGAACAATCTCATTGTTCATGCTATTCCACAATGCTTTTACTCTTCCGCTCAGTGTACTATGAGGGGTAGGGTCCTGAACAGACGCTGCCTGTCTTGTGTCACACCCTCATTATTTTTGTTAGAGCTAGGAAGACTTCATGAGGAAGTTTCTATGAAGAAAATGTTAATACATTTTTCTCATTTTTCCACTCAGATTATTAATTATATGAAAGAAGAAGCTGTTATCTATTTCCCACCATCGTTTCTCTCACTGTTCTCAAGACATTGATGGACCTAGAAATTAACACATGCAGTTGATTTAATTTCATGTTTGTTTGCTGCCTGAAATGAAGTTACCTCTGTCAACAGTGGGCCTTCCCTAGAGGATATAGCTTTTGTTCTTAGCTTTCTCTGCTCTTGAGAAGAAAGAATTTCTGAGCTATTAATTGAAGTTTTACAGACTGAAAGTTAAGGCACTCTAAGCAATCTTGGAAGCATTCTGCCAAACTTAGGTCTCACCCCTCAAATTGCTGAAGGAATTTGGCCAATTGAACTACTAACTCAAAATCTAAAAAGTAGTAAACATTATCTAGACAACAAAGCCATAAGAAATGCAGGATTTTCTAATATTCTGGCTTGCCTATGCTTGAAAGTTATATGGAATTTGTGTGAATATTTTTTTATAGCTTTGTGCTTAAACACATCTCCTCTGCCTCATCCTACCGTATTCCACCCTGGAACAGGAAGCAAATGACTTTTAATGCAGTTTGCTTCTACCAGACTGTGGCAGCATCTCTTTAGTTTGAGTTACTAAAATCATTAACTTCTGAACAAAGGCTAAAAGCCAGATGTCTAATCTCTCTCTGTCATCAGTGCAGAGAAAACAGACACCTCGAGAGGGGGTGTTGTCACCAGCCATAGCTACCTATCTCAGAAGGTCTGCAGAGAATTTAATTTACTAACAAATTACATGTTTAACTTGCAGATGGCTTAAATCAGGTGACATTAGTCATATCATAATAGCTTCCTAGAGTATCTATAGCTCATAGCTAAGTCCTAGATAGGCTATACCCAATTCCAAGCCCCCAGCTGTTTAACTGCTAAAATAACAGTTCAAATAATTTATCCTCTTAGGAGTAATACAAGAAACTATTTGTATCTATATGCATTTAGCATTATTCTTCAGATGTGGACTGATGGAAATAAAACCATTTGTGAGATCTTTCCTAGAGCTTTCATCTGCCTCTGAAATCCTGCAGGCATACATGACAACAGTAAGTCAGTGAAATCCAGAGCACCCTAAAGGCCCTAAGGATTTTGATTCGACTAATCCATGGTTAGAAAATTTAAAATAATAGAGTGAAGAACAAGTTTGCTATAAATAGCTTACTACATTCTTCTGCCACTCTAGCCACAACCCACATTCAAGATGAACCCAAGAAATACAAGGGCAAAATAAGCCATAGGTCACTTTTCCACCTCCTAACTCCAGTCTTCACTCTGACAGAAGTTAGATGGCAATGCAAGTTAAAGCCAGTGATACTATAAGTTCCCTCCCTGCTTTAGGAAACCAGATATGCTTCTTTTGCAGCTGCTCTGGTCCATCAGAGAAGAGCAGAACAATTAAGGTCTGTATGTATGGATCTGATGTATGTAGGGTCTGATGTATGCATCCATGTGTAAGGAAAGTCATGGTTAATAGAATCTTATTTTGCACATAAGACTCAATACTTTCTTCTGACCTTATTTATAATAGTCCAACAGCCAATAGTGCTTCTACTTTCAGCGAAGATGCAGCTGGTTTCAATCCATGCATGTGATATCATAAAGGAACTCACAGTTATTGAAATAAGACATTAAAAACACCAAATAAATCACTTTCCTGACTAACTAGAATTACTCTACTGTATTCCAGCATCCAGGCTGAATGCCTCTCCTCCACAAAGATGTAGTGTATATTAAAAGCTCAAGAGAAGTCATTCCAACCAATTGGATCAATGACACAGCAACTAAAACTACATTAAGTAGGGCCTTGATACAATAAACTATGACAACTAGGAAATAAATTGTTTGATTTTATTGGGACATTGATTTGTGAACTAAAGTTTCCCTAAGTTATCTAATGTAATGGATTCTAACAGCTACTTTAGAGACGTTGCAAGGCTCTTCTGGGTCACTGATGTAAAATAGCATCTTTAAGCCTCTCTAAACTTGAAATAATATCCTTTAGTCACACAACAGAAAGGTGCATTTAGTGGTCTACCTTTAGTTGTAATGATTGCTTTTCTTGAATTTACATGTGCTCTGGTTGAATGGATTACTGCCCTTTTTTCATATTGAATATTTTTCAAATACCATTCAGTATTTCTTCCTCATCCTTCTTAAAGCTGGTTATCTAATCAAAGTTATTTGTCAAGGCTCTCAGTGTTTTAAAGAGAAAGTGAGGAATATCTAGAAGGTGATTCATTTCATGTGCCTTATCCACAATGGACTGAATTGCCTTCTGGAAGTGTGGATTTCTATAAGAAAAGATAAGTGCTACCTTGGAGTAAATGTCTGCCTTTGTATCTTCAGCTGCTTTTATCTCTTTATAGTCCTTCAATCTATTAACTCACAGTCTCAGCATTAACTTGGGGCCATGAATCATTGTCCTGTTATTGCCCTCAAGTGCATATTGTTGTTTATCTAATCCACTGAGTGTTGTTTATCTTATCTGTTGAGTTTGCCTTCTAGCTTGGTACAGTGTCTCTCCTTCTTCTATGCAATCAATATAGTCAACATAATACTTTCAACATATTGAGAAAACCTTAACACTTGCTGAGTCACATAGTATATCCTTTATATTATTATAGGTCCTTTTTTTTAGCTAGCAACTCCATGCATATAATGAGGGATCCCATCTGCACGGTCAGAATGGATTTTGCAAGGTAGCTTACACGTCACAGTGACCAAGACTTTGGTACCAACTGAACAGCAGTTCCTTGGATGATAAGCCAGAGCTGCTTGAAATGCACACAATTCTGTTTAGGTGTTAAAGTCAAAAGAGTAAAAGTGGAGAACCTGTATTTTGTTACATTTTCACAGGTGAGAGAAAGGTTAGGCAGGGAAATCTGGGTTTGTCATTCTTCCCCTCTGGCCTCTCCAAGAAACACTAGGCCTATCTCTTGCTTGTAGCTGGTGGCACATTCCCATAGGTGAATAAAGCATAGATTTGTTAAAGCAGTTACATGGGGCGCATTCAGAAACACACCTGCATTTATTGATCAGTGGGCACCAAAGCAATAAGGAGGAGACGAGGCAGTTAAATGCAAGATGAATGCTCATCCATTGGTTGTGCTGACACGTGTCCTAGGCAATGAGTGATAAGGCCTTTTAAAAGCCTACCTTATGGGAATTGATGAACTTTAAAAAAAATAATTAAGATTTGTTGTGTATGTTCCACCATGGTCATTTCCACAGCAGTTATTTTTCATCCTGAATTGTGTAGGGCATTCAGAAAGGAGCTATAAAAGACCAACAGGAAGGGGAACTTCCATGATAAATGGTTAGAAACAGCAAAAATGTTTCCTACAGATCAGCTAAGATAGTTCACACCTTGTGACTCTATGATGAAAAATCCTCACTCTCTCACATAAAACATGGAGGATGATAATAACCTCAGACAAATATCCAACCATAGCTTGTTTCACTGACTTTGCTAAAAAAGGGCAGCACTTTTCCAGCCACTTGACTGTTCTACTAATCACTTGAGAAAAATCAAATTCTTTCTGATAAAGGACCCAGCTGCACAACTAGGATCTCATAATTTAGTAACTGACAGCATCCTACTATTTCCCAGGTCATGTGTCCATCTCTGCAGGAAATGGTACATAAGCTGCCGAGAAAGAGAACTGGAGAGGCAAGTTGGAGAAGAACAGGTGAATCTGTAAACATAAAGGAGATGACACAGGGTTCATGACTGAACTCTTCTCTCATCTGTGATAACAGAAATAAAACACTCTAGACAAATTCCAGTTAACCACTACAAACTATAATAAAGTCACTTCACTGAACGTATCTTAGACTTAGTTTTGTGCATACAAGACCCAAAGTGCCCTTCAGGCTTCACAAAACTAAGAGGAACTTGGTGTAAGCCTTATACTTATGCTTCTTCCATTGGAGGACAGTGTTACAAATGCAGAGGTATACACTGTAACTAGAAAATTTAAATTAAATTGTAACTAGAAAAATGAAAGGCAGAAAGGGGTTTAACCTGGTGATAGAGGGGCATTTAGCCAGATGCATCTAAAAGGCTTGTGTAAACTTTCTTTTAGTATTTTGCTTCTCTGCCTCCAATTCAGGTTAGAAATAGAAATGCAGCAACCAACAGCATCCACAGAAAAAAGAGCAGCCCATGTAGCTGTCATTATTACATACATTTAATTCAGAGAGGCTGTTATTTAATTTTTGCTACTGTATTACAGGAGTTCCTGCATATTTCCTTTGAGATCCGTCTACAAATGTATTAGATGCTGTATGATGTAGTCCCTAATGAAGTCAAAAGAAAGATACTTTGACAGAGTTTAGAAGAAGAAACAGAAGACATCCTGAAGTTTCCAAGTGGTAGCTATTCATAACTTCTTTCTGTCTCTCTAAATTCACATGAAGGGAACTGATGAACAAAAATATGAGGTTTAACGATGCAAAAGATCTGTTAGAATAGATGGTGGAAGCAGGAGGACAAAGGCAGGTGTATCCTTCAAAGAGTGATATTAAGCCCGATGCTGCTCTTCAGTTTTAATGTGTTTAACAGCCTGTTGAACATCCACTTAGCCAGCAAGGTCACTCCGTCTTTGAACTCATGTCAGCTCAGACTTGGGAGTATTGCTTGGTTAAATCTCCATGTTCTCTTGTACTCATAGTGTAAACATTCTCCACCCTCAAAATAACTCCCAATATTTGTCTTTATCATCTTCATATAAATGTCAAATCCTATTTGCTTACATTTGCATAGAGCCTCTCTGCTTGTCACTGTGATTAAAGATCTGGATTAACAGCTTCACAGCACAACCCGAGGGGGAAGAAGGAAGAGTCAATCTTTTCCCCTCAGGCAGAAAATCTTGTGGAATTTTTGACACATTGGGTAGGTGCACTTGTTCTGTGGAAAGAAATGAAAATGTGTTCATCAGAATGACTAACAGAAACAAAGCAAGTTAAATGATACTTGATACCCAAAGGTAGGAATCAGCACATCCTTTTCTCTGCCACTGACTGATTTTATAATTAGGTATGTCAGTTCACCCTCATCCCCAGTGCTTCCCCTTCCGTGATTTATTTTAACATGTTTAGATCTTGATCTCTTCCAAGGCAGGTTTGCCTCCTATCTATTTTTATATTGCACTTAGCACAAAGTGACAGCAGTTATTGTTTCAGTGTCTGTCTGCTGTAACAAGAAATTATCATCTGAAAGGATACTAAGAAAGGAAGTTAATATGCTTGTGGGCAGTAATTAGGAAGGATATGAATACTTTGTATGAAGAATAGAATAGAGGTTTCAGGATCCCTTCGAATTGTTGAGTAAGGTCAACAAGTAGCAAAGGGAAGATTATCCTCAAGTCAGTTATGTTCCACTTGCTTATGGAAACACTTAGAGGGGCAGTACTTGCACAGCCCAATAATAACAACTGATCTAGGCCTGGCACCAATCAATGTTTTGACAGTATCCATCTTTTTGCTAATACCTTGCATTTTTATAGTGCTTCTTATCAGTAAACTTCCAGTGCTTCCCATTCTCTGCTTAATACTTGAATATCCCAAGGCTCAGACAGCTGGTGTGTGACTCCACATGCCTAGCAAAGCAAGGCCCTGCTGGTAATGGAGCACTGAGTAACAGGTAATGAGCTGGTAGCAAGCAAGTAACAGAACACAGAGATGACAGGCTGTGTTATAGGTGTTAGGGAATACAGCTGTACATGTAGCCAATTCTGTCCCTAAATAAATTCCTCCTTAGAACATGCTGGTTCAATATCTGAATGACAGCCCCTGTCTTCTTTAGCAGAAATTCTAATCTTTTCCTGTCAAATTACTGTTAGATGAGTATTTCTGAACATCTATGTTAAAAACTCTAGTTAACACAAATGCCTGAACATGAGTTCAAGTACACAATTTCAAGCACACAGGAAAAAAAAAAAAAGAGGCTATTTATGTAGGTATTTATTCCAGTTTTGGTAGGGCTATGGATGTCACATGATGGTGACAGTCTCCCTGTAGCATTCAACATAACTTAGGAAAATGTTATTTTCTCAGCTGCAAAATCTGTCATTCCATGCCACTGAAATTCTATATACCATTGACTAGTACTAGTGGTAAGAAGGAGCACCATAGAATCATAGAATAGATTGGGTTGGAAAAGACCTCCAAGATCATCAAGTCCAACCTCTGATCCAACTCCAATTA
>JANHFX010005960.1:0-54841 GCA_027560015.1 Chloroceryle amazona | reverse complement strand
TCCTCCGGTACCAACGTCAGGCTCAGACACTCAGCACACCCAGAGACCTGGGTGGCTGCATCCTTCTTCGAGGGGAGCGTCTGAGCAGACACACTCCTAGTATTAACAGCAGTAGTGGTTTTTGTTTTTCTGGAAACCATTGCTAGCTTTAAAAAGCACACTCACCTACAAGAAGGGGGAGCTGGTTGTGCCCTGCCTGCTTGAAAGGCCTTGAAATTGTTGTGCCACACCCCTGTTAGTCTGCTCCTCTGGGGTGCATGAGCAACCTTCGCTCACGCTCCTGGAGGCTCTTATATAGCCTCCCCTAGCACTTGCTAACAAGCCTGACCCACCCCTCACTCACCTTAATTGGTTCCGAGGAGGAGCCAAGCCTGGGCAGCAAATCTCCATTTTATTCCATATACTTTTTGCATATGTGCTATTCTAAAATTATCCTTTCTTTAAGGGTCTGTATGTGCTCCTGCAAAGTCTATAGAAAAATGCTGATTTATATCCCTTGTGAATCTGTCCCCTCATTTCAGAGATTATTTTCCATGCCTGTGATAATTTCTGAAATCTACCCCTGCCTCTCCTGATCTCCATCTTCTGCTAGGTCTCACTACTGCTGGATGTAAACTTACAGATGAGAAAGTAATCTTGTTCTGTAATATTTTCTTCTCTCTTCCATGCTGTTGCTTTCCACTGTCTTGGCTTTCAGCTACAAGACCAGGGATGGAAAGCAGTACCAGCAAGCCAAGGCTGATTTCTTCAAATTAATGGTCTCTGGGCACCTGCTTGCAGCATCCTCAAAGTGCCTCTGTCTTCTGGTTTATTCGTGGGTCTTTAAAGAAATGGGATTCAGCTGGGATGCTCTTTCAAAGCAATTGAGTGACCAAGCAAGTCAAAACAAGTAGCTTTTAACTTCCAGGGGAAGCTCAAGTGACTTCAGGGAGGAGATGTGTATAAATGATCTGACTTTCCCTGCTATGTGTTTGTATTAGTCCCAATTTGCATAATGCTATTCGGGTTTCTCCATTAGGTCTTTATATCCTTCACATCTTCTTCTTGGTTTCCCAGCTCCAGCTGCTCTCTGATAGTTGCTTGAGACTTGTTCATTACTAAAGGTTACCGCACTGTTGTCTTGCACCTGAGTAGCCAGGTGCTTCTGCTAGAGGATGCTGTGCAAGGAGTGTGTGACTTTGGGAAGCTTCTTTAGAGAAGACTCAAGTGCTTCATTGCAGGAAATCCCTTCTTGCCAGATTTTTAATCTGTGATTGAATACAAAGCTAATGGTACTGTGGCTGCTACAGAACTGTGACTGCTGCCCATCAATCATCTCATGATACTGAATCAGCCTCCGTGATAATCAATGGGAGCTTATCTAATTTGACTTTATCCACCTAAAACTTATCTCTCTGGTCTCAGCTGACCCATAAGGTTCTTTTGACAACCAATGGAAACCTTTCAGTAGTTTTGTAAGCCTGTCCATCTTCAGCATCAAAATTAGATGTACATATAATGAAATATTCATGGATCTCTATTGCTGGAGCCACCTGGCACATAAGAGGCCTTGTGCCAACTCTCACAAGCTCCAGAACACAGTAGCTACATCTAAATTATACCTAAGACCAGTGTGGAGAATCATGTCCCAGTACAGTCATTCAAGTCCCAGTGCCTGAGTACATGAGTTGGCTTTCATTCATGGATTTAAGTTGATGGAGCCCTGAAGTCCAGAAGAATGTTGGTTGTGTTGGAGCTGTGCAGTTTGGCCTCTGCTTCAAGACTAAGTCCCACCAGGTAAGAAGTGCTCCTCACCCTAGTTTTTATGGCATAGTTTTTCTGAGAACAACAGAACCCTGTAGCCTTCAGGCTAGAGGTTATTTCAGAGCTGAGATATTATTTGTGCTTTCTGTTGAAACTGCCCAACTGCATGGAATAGAATTCAAAATTCCTGTGTGAGGTAAAGGAAGCAGAAGTAAGCCTGGCTCCACAGCTTGTGAGATTACTGTTGTGGCAAATGAGTCCTGGGTTCCAGTCTTTTCTTTCAGGAATTATTCATGCTTTATTTTGTCAGTAGAGTTCTCAGTGTAAAAAGCACAGACAAACCCATGAAGCAAGCTCTCTAGTCTAGACATCACTACCTAAACATATGCACTAATCACTTTGCCAAGAGTTGCAATGCCTAAGACCCCTCCAGGGTCTAGTCTGCACTTCATATTATATAAGAAGATTTTAATTAGTGGATAAACAGAGCTGCCCAGTTACAAAAGAAGATGCTTCAATAGAAGGACTTTCTTGATAGGCCACGTGATAGAAGAGTATTTGAGTCTTGGGCAACATCCTAAGCCTGCTGTCACAGCAACCAGCCCTTGCATACCTCTTGCTACTGTAAGTAAATGCATAGTCACCCCCCTGCAAAGGATTAGTCTCTGACAAATCAACAGGAGATGGCCCTCAGTACAATTAGCCTGACCACTGGAACTGTCAGTGCAGTAAAAATCTCACTCAATAAGGTCATTGTATCCAATTAGAAAAGAAATTTTGGCTTCTTCTCATGGTTAGTGAATAATAATCATTTGCTAATTGTCTGTGTCTTTAATGGAATACTGGACTTTGCCAAGAGGCATTGCTCTAGGCACTGCTTTCTACTTAATATGAGAACTCAAGGCCAAACCTGCTCCTGATAGATTCCCAATGGAAATTCATTGGCTTTAATGAGATTGTGTTATTTGTGAATCAGGAAAGATTTTGGCTTCAAAATCCTGATTGTATTGATTTATAAACTAATAACCATAAAGGACCATGATGCCATTCTAGGCAATAACAATTAGTCAGGAAAGAAAATAAACTTCCTGGAAGTGATGCTGTTGTTCTGAATAGTCTTTGGAAAGATGTGTCAGTTAAAGAGAAATGGATTGGCATACAACGCTTTCTGAACCACTGTTTGTAAGAGGCTCTGGGCAAACAGACCAGCTTGCTTACACAAGCAGTGGGGGAAACTGGGGTTTAGCACGGGCTTCTAGCACTTAGCTCAGAAGTGAGGAAAGCTGGCTTGCCCTGAGCTAGCAGCAGAGTTCACCAGTTCAGGTTTACCTTCACTGCAATCACACAGTGCCTACCAACTGCCAACATGTTAAACTGCCTTTTCCTCACCATGCCATACCTGTACCTTAGCACCTCCACTCCCCAGTTACTTCAGTTTGCCATGCATTGTTCCTTCTCCAAAATGCATTTCCTTCTCCCAGTTTTTTCTTTAAAACCAGATGCAGGAGGTGTGAGATTGTCTGTACATATGTCTTCAATTCTCTAGTCACTTACAGATGGGCTGAAGGTTGATAACATCCCTTTTCACTTCTTAATTTAGGTGAGAAGCTCTTTCCGAAAGACAGTGACCTTTACTTCTCTGAAAATGCTATTCATAATTATGCTGCTGTCTAAATAATGTCTGTGGTTATACTGAGGTGAACTAGGCACCTCGTAAATAATTCCACTGAATTCCATTACTGGTGAAACGAAGAATATAGAGAAACTTATTTACGGGAGAGACTTTAAATTTGAAACACTGCCTCATTTATTCTCCTTCCACACTTGCCCCACGGTAGGAGGAGAAATACGGCACTCAGAGGGAAAAGGAAAAAAAAAAAAGTGAGCTTTCTGAAAATATGGTACATCTTCACTCAAATATTCAGGAATATTCATTTGGAAATTGGAGTATTTTGGCAAATTAAGTTGTGCAAAAATAGATCTATCGAAGACAAATGCATTTTGTGCATTTTATCAGATTTACAATGCCAGTCTCAGAAGAACTTGCCTAAAAATGTCTAACAGTACTCGGAAAAAGTCTGAAATTATATTAATGAAGACAAATAAAACTCAAGGACAACAAATATACTTCTAAGCAAATAAAATGCTACTTATGCACATTTTTCACTGGTCTTAAAGAGAAAAATCATTAAAAACTCTGGAATATATGATTTTTATTGTTACTTTGAAACATAAGGCATTAAAAGCTAAGCTAAGAAAATGAGCGGGTTTTGAAGTTACCAGAAAGACTTATGCTAAAGATAAAGACTTATCTGCGGATATAGGACTTAATTCATGCTTTCGACCATTTTTTCAGTAGCTTAATTTCAGCAGTTCCATCACAAAACACTGTATAGATTTTGCACAGCTGCATTTCAGATGCTGCAGGGAGTGAATTAATTTCTGGGACTCTGCAGATCATTCTGTATCTTTCTGTGAGTGATATAAGTAGTTATCAAGAGCTGGGGTTTTTTATTATTATTATATTTTTAAGGTAAGCATACCTGCCATTCAGAACAAATGAACTAAGTGCCAAGCAATTTGCTTAATGACTAATGCCTAATGGCTGTCTGAAACCTCAAGACTTCATGGACAAATGCACGATTGCAACAACTGTTTTACAGATGACTTTTTCTTTAGTTATGTCTCCCCTTTGGAAAACAACTCTACTTTTTTAGGATCCAAATCTGTCATGTTAGAATGCAGTTAACATCCAATTGAGGTTATGGCTCATCTGGAGAAAAAAAAACCTCTATGCAGTCACCTGCAGCTGCTAATACAAATCTGCAGGTTTGGGGAAAATAGGTGCTACCATGAGCAGAACCCAGGAGCTTTTGGGTGAATCAAGATGGTCACAAGCTGGAGTGCTTGACCTGTGAGAAGAGGCTTGCTTGGCCTGGGGAAAATGAGGCATTGGGAGGATCTAATATCAGCTTTCCCGTGCTTACATGAAGGTCATCAGTAATACAGAGCTCGACTCTTCACAGTGGTTCATGGTGTAAGCACAAGAAACAACGGGGACAGGTTGAAACAAGACAAGTTCAGACACTGTAGGTCTAACCACCTACTCATCTACTTCCTTTCACAGAGAGGAAGAAATCATGCTTCACAGGACACAATGCATTTCACCATTTTAATGTTGCTAGTTCATTTTAACAACCCCAAGCTGACATTCCCAAAATTCTCCATTTCATTTGACATAATTTTTTACATTGAAAACACTTGTCTGAAGGCTTGCTATGACACAAGCAAGACTTTTGAAGAATTCTCAAATAGATCCCATGAAGATTCTTCTTACTAAATATAGCTGATGTGCAAGAACACATCATGTGAAGTAAAGCAACAATTTCTATTTGAATAAAGGATATTAGAGACATGTATTAGAAAATATGTGGGGAAAACAATTGAACAAGATTGCTACAAATTAATGTGCCATATAGGAGCTCTGTATTTATAATCAAGCTAGAGTTCATTCTTAACTGGGGCTGTGAGTTCAAGGACATAACAGGGAATTGCCAGCCTTGTGGATAAGAGGTATGAATAACCTGCCTATGAGGACATACAGAATGTCTTTTCTACACAGTTCACCTAATCAAAGGAAATAGGTTTTAAATGCAGGTTTAAAAGAGGAGGAAGTAGCAAGGACAAATGTCTCAGAAATTTGCAAAACCATTCAGAGTTGTTTGGTTTTCATATTGAGGTAAGTTCAGAATCTTCCAAAGTCAGCTTAGTCCTGGCTACATCTGTGGCTCAAAGAACTTTACATAGAACCATAGAATCACAGTATGTTTTGAGTTGGAAGGGACCTTTAGATGTTATCTAGTCCAACACCCCTGCAATAAGCAGGGACATCTTTAACTAGATCAGGTTGATCAGACCCCCAACCAAACTGACCTTGAATGTTTCCAGGGATGGGTTTCTACCACCTTTATGGTCGACCTAGTATTTCAACTTCTTCACTGTATCTTTTTGATGTATCTGGTCTGAATCTACCCCCCTTTTACTTTAAAATCATTACCCCTTGTCCTATCACAACAGGCCCTGATAAAATGTCTGTCCCCATACTTTCTTATAATTATTGAAAGGCTGCAATAATGTCTTCCTGGAGCCTTCTTTTCTGCAGGATAAACAAATCCAACTCTCTAAGTCTTTCCTCACAGTACAGCTTTGGCCATGGTCAGCTCCAGCCCTCTGATCATTTTTGTGGACCTCCTCTGGACCCACTCCTGTAGGTCCACGTCTTTCTTGTCCTGGGAACTCCAGAGCTGGATGCAGTATTCTAGGTTAGGTCTTACCAGCACAAGAGTAGAGAGAGAGAATCACTTCCTTCAACCTGCTGGCCACAGTTCTTCTGATGCAGCCCAGGATACAGCTGGCCTGCTGGGCAGAGAGTGCGCATTGTCCCCTCACATCCAGACAATAGGATCATCCTTCACCAAACGCCATATGAACAGCTTGTCTGGGAACTCCAGAATTTGGACCAAACTCCTGTTAGAACTGTGGATATTATTATGATGTCACTGATGTTACCATTCAACAGAGAGGTGACAATGGCCACCCTTACCAGTGTTCCCATGGGGGAGAGGAGGTCTTGCAATCACAGGAACAACTGTGATCCTCAATGATCAGCTAGGGATAGTGAATGTTATAAACTGGAGGGAATTCTTCAGAACTGTTCCTAAAGAGTTGGCCTTCAACAATAAGAATCATCATGTCAGTTTCCAGTATGCCATACCAGAGGAGAAGACATTGTTTTTCCTACTGTGCAATGGAGCCTTACCATCCCCAGATCTCAACTGGCAACCAGTATGTGCTAGATAAGTCCAGAAAGACATTGACAGTGGTAGAGATCTCCTTGATCAACAATGTACAGTGTTCTCCTGATGCATATGGACAGTTGCTGTCATTCTCATCCTGTGGTGTGGTTCGTATCTGCAAAACAGTGCTAAGTGCTACCATTCCACAGGCCTGCAAGCATTGTGAGGCCACTGGGTAGGATTCACAGACACCAGTATCAATGACACCAGCTTCACCGGGGCCTTCTTCAATTCCACCCTCTGCCATTAAAGCTAGTCTAGGATCATTCTCCTTCCTGTGGTCCTCAGCCCAAGAGGGATCTGAGTGGTACCTTCTAGCCTAAGGTCCCCCAGCCAGCCTGTTGCACCTACTGAGAGCATTCGCCCATTAACGAGCAGAAATTGGGAAAAGGGCCTGGTAGGAGTTTAGACATCATAAAGACTTGCAAATCTCTATGCAATCCCTATTATTTCATTACATATTTTATTTCATTCATATTTTTATTACAGCATCTATAGCTTCATTTAAGCTGGAGCTACATCCCCACTATAGTTTATCAGTGACCACAAACCACACTTGTTCCTTGATGTAGGAGTTTCAGGACCAGCTCTGAAGCAACCTACAGGAATTTACACCAGCACAGCAGGATTGATGCAAGTGTACACTCAATGTGTGCCTGGGTCTTGCTTCTCTGTGCTTGGCAGAGTTGCCTTTAAGTATTCTACCAGCCCTTGTGGAGAGGCATCTGACAGCAAACAGGGGGTCCAGGGTCCTTCCTATGAGACCAACTTGTATCACTTGTGGGGATTTCTGTGGAGGCTGAATTCAGGCATGATGAAATTTGCAGTGATTTAAAACATCCTATTTGAATGTTCCACATAAGCTCTATGAGTATAAAGCCCTCTTCTTACACATTTGTTTTTTGTTTGTTTTTTTTTTGTCTCTTATCTTCATTTAGGGAAATAGAGAAAAAATACAGGGAAGTGTGAGAGTGTGGTGAACAAATGTGTCAGGGAACTGTGGAAGAACATCACACCAAGTTGTCACCATCTCCCCACATTCAAGTAAGTCCAGTTCAGCTGATTACACAGGAATCTGTTTCTGGGAGTCTGGATCTACCTCTAGATTCAGCAACTTCAGCCAGCAACCTTCACAATTGCATCTAGAGCTGGAGAAGACCCTGCCAAATGAAATAAAAAATCACAAAGCTAGCTTATCATTCTGGAATTCCTTCAAAATGGGTTTCTTTGGGGTTGAAATGACAGACTAATTCTCTTCCTGAAAGGCTTCTTCTGGATCCAGGAGGCCTAAATGTCACTGGGGTTTCTGAGTGAAGATTTTTATCCACCATTGAAATTGATGGTCATCTGGGACTTTATTATGCTGTTGACTACAGCCTTTGGAAAAGCAATGTGCATCCACAAGTTCACTTCTGCTACTGTCCACTGATAACTATAGGAAACCATTATTGATGGAGTCTGAAGGATACATAGCTAATTGTTCTGGCTCTGTCCAATAAAGAAGAATGTTCTCCATATACACTTTAATTTATGATGTAGGCATAGTAGTGACTAGTTGGTGTTGAACTTAGAGAAAAGCATTATGCTCTCTCTGAACTTGCAAAATGACCACTATTTGCTTCTAATACATACAGACTAATTGTAACAATTGTTAGCATGTTATATTTTTTTATATGTCATAAAGAAAAGAACAAACTAAAAAGTAGGCAGGAGGACCAAATCGCGTCTGGAGTAATGGCCAAGCATTAGGTTACCTTTTTAGGCCAGTCTCAGCACTTACTTGCCTAAATAGTGGTTAAAATGTCTCTCTCAAATAATTTCCTTATAAATGCACACACTCCAAAGGTCAAGCCAGAGCCAGTGTGAAATAGGCTTTAAGAGAAGCATAAAACTCCTGCCTGACAGAGCCGGTAGAAATTGAAAAAGCAAAGACTGGGAGGGTTAAAGGCTAATTACTAGAAGAAATCTGGCCTGCTGGCCTAAGGTCTTCTGAGTGGGAGCACAGTCAAATGGGAGTTGTGGGATTAATTGGGTGAAAGACACTGTCACCTTGACATTCATGAAAGTACTTGGGAAGAGTGCTGTTTGCTGATATACTGTGGACAGTTCATTTGAACTATGGGGGTAAAATATATCTTTTCCACAAAGGCTTTGCCTTTGCTTTTTGATTGGTGTCAAATATGAAAATTAAAATCTCCAGTTTGAGAAGCACTTGCATGTTTTCTAAAGTTTGTAAATGTCTCTTCCCATTTCCACCATAATAATGAAAGTAAATATATATCCCAAGGACAAAATTTTCAAGCCCTTGGCTTAACAAAATGAAGACAGTAAAACTTTCAAGCTGTAAGTGCCTTTCATGTTCTTTGTGCAACTGGGAACATAACGAGCAGTTCTTTGTGTTTCTTATAAATAACTCCAACATCCGCTTATCAGCAGCATGACCTCAAGCCAGGCAATTCAGCTCTCTACTTCACTTTGCCCAGTAATTGTGATAGCATGCAATAGGTATCTTATGGTCAAGGATGACAGTGGTTTGGCTGCAGGGGAATGAGGTAGAGTCCTATGCATAATAAACAGTTTGCTGCAAAATTTCACTGCAGTCATATTATATCAATGAAAAAAAATTGCCCTCTGCTCCACCATTTAGTCATTTATAACACTTCTGCCCCATGGCATAAGATAGCTATTCATAAAAGTTTACACTTCCCTTCCTTCTTTTTTTTGCAGTCAAGAGGTCAAAACAGTTCCCAAGCAATTTGTATTCAGGGTACTTTTGAAGCGCTATGTAGGAGACACATGGACAGTTTTGTGAATTTGAAGTATAAAATTAGTACATTTGACTCTTAATTATTAATGTTTTGGAAGACATCAGATCCCTAAAAAAAGGACAATCAGTACAATGAAGGTCTCTCTCACTGATCAGCTTGTCACTTTTTCACCTCAGCATCACACTGTAGTAGAAATAAAGGTGATTTCAAGAGAAATTCCTCAGCTCACAAATTTGATTCCTGTCCATCGCGCAAGTCCCACTCCTGTGCAGCAGCACAATCAGCATGAGAGCCTGGTAAACCTTTAGCCAAGAAAGCAGAGATCCACTCTGGTTCAGCTCAGTTTATACACCTACCAAAGACTGTACCAGATCTCTGTGTGATATGATAACCCAGTAATTCCAGCAGAATCACAGTCAACACTTCCAAGGTGACAAAAACTTTGCACAACTGGAAATTTAGTTTACCCAGACATCACCATTTCAGTGTGGATTAGGGATTCAAACACATGCAAACTTTCCATCCTTACAAAGAACTAGCCTTATTCCATCCACTTGGTGCATTGCCTCCATGACCCCTCCTGTCCCCACTGTCAGGGTGGGACCAGCCGTGCCAATGCTGCCTCAACATGAGGGTTGGACCATAGTCTAGAGGTATTCTCACAGCTGTGGGCTTTGGTCTTGAGCATGACGCTGAGTACACATGGTGTCAGCTAGCAGTGCTGAGAGGTCATGTTTAGAGAGAGAGAGACAGGATGTGCCGCCTGTGTCTTAAGTGCTCAGGAATGGTGGTGTTACAGAGCAACTATCAAAGTAAAAGCTGCCTACACTGATGAGAAATGGGGACTGCCTATAGTGCTCTCATTTTGTCCACAAAACTGGCCACAGCAGTTCCCTGACTCCATAATGGTAGGAATGGTGCTGCATTCTGCTTTTTCAGCTCCTTAAAGATGTAGAGATAAAAAGTGCTTTAGAAGAAGAAATCATCCTCCACATCCTTAATTGAGCTATGGTTCTATTGAAAGGGGCTGATTATTTTTATGAGAGATATAATTACCTTGCAATGTTCACATCTGTTAAACCTGCAGTACGAAATATTCATTCTATTGAAGCTAATCAGTGTTTCACTGCCGATGGATGTGAGACCAGGATTTCAGTCACAGAATATCAATGGCAAGTTACATGTCTAGGTTAAGTGAGATGTAGGCAATGGTCCTTTACTTTCTCTTGAATTCAGAAAAGAATATGCATGGAATATTACATTTTAGTAAAAGCAAGTGCCTAAGTGAGCATTTCAAGCAAGACGACTTACACCTTTAACAAGAGTAGTAAAACTATAACTGGGTAAAAATCTTTCTGTCAATTCAAAATCTTCAGGGTGTGAAATGACCTGTTTATGCCTCTCAAGAGTGTTTTCACTATTTCCCACATAGAGGTAACCATCAAGTTTAAAATAAGAATGAATTATCAGATTATTAATTAAAATTGAAGTTTGGTGTTGCAGTTCAACTTCTAAGAAACACTTTCTTGGGCCAGAGATCCACACTCATAAAAGTATTACTCACTCCCAGCCTGCAGGTCAAACTTACTGCAGCAGCTCTATTGAAAGTGTGCTGCCACAGCATCACAAGAAAAATCAAGAGTGATCTTTCACACACCAAAAATCAAGTATGCACAGAAGTCAGCACCAAAAATCAGGGATGGACAAAAACTACTTAAACTAAAAAATTATGTTAACCATAATGACAAATGCACACAGATTTTGCCTAGATATATTTAGTTAGAAAGCAGATACAAATTTCTGATACAAAAGGAGTAAGTTTAACAGCCTTCTAAGTATGAAAACTGGGAATAAACTGAACATGGAATTTGGTCAAGGTATAAATGGGATCAGTGGCATCTTTAGGTACACACAAAGTATGCAGCTTCTAGCCTGAGTACCAGAGTGATTAAAGCAGAAAAAAAAATATTACCCAGACATCACCATTTCAGTGTGGATTAGGGATTCAAACATATGCAAACTTTCCATCCTTACAAAGAACTAGCCTCATTCCATCCACTTGGTGCATTGCCTCCATGACCCCTCCGTCAGGGTGGGACCAGCCGTGCCAATGCTGCCTCAGCATGAGAGTTGGACCATAGTCTAGAAGTATTCTCACAGCTGTGGGCTTTGGTCTTGAGCATGACGCTGAGTACACATGGTGTCAGCTAGCAGTGCTGAGAGGTCATGTTTAGAGAGAGAGAGACAGGATGTGCCGCCTGTGTCTTAAGTGCTCAGGAATGGTGGTGTTACAGAGCAACTATCAAAGTAAAAGCTGCCTACACTGATGAGAAATGGGGACTGCCTATAGTGCTCTCCAGTTCTGTATTTGGGTTTCAGTCCACATTCCTGACTTTAGTCCTCGTACAGTCAGTTCTGCCCCAGCCTCTTGCATTATGAAAACTGATTTACATATCCAAACAAATGGCCCTCAAAGGGGAAATTCATGCTGACAAAACATAACTCATGCTCTTCCTTTTTAGAGCTGTCTTTGCATTAAAGAAAAGATTAGCAAACAAAACTGAGGAGATAAAGAAAGAAATGTCACAGAACCACAGGGATTTTTGAGAAACTATTCAAACATCCATGTACCTTCATGAAGATGTGGTTGGGGGGAGGGAGATTTCCCAGTTGACACGTTTCTCCACTTGTGAACATGTTGAAAGATCACTCATATGTTTTCAATGAAGTCACTGACAGTCAAGAATGCTGGAGGCAACAGCTGTTGGAGATTGATTTACCTCTAGGCTATTTAATCTCTCCACCTCTCATAAGGATGCTTGCTAGGGGGAAGGTAAAGAAGCACAACTAAAAACTGTATTGCTTTCAGCAGCTGTTGTTATTCCTGAAAGGCAAGAATGGGTCAAAAATATGTGATGAAAGTCTCGGATTGTTATCAGCTATAGGGGTGGCCAAGGCTTACTGCTTCCTTTGGGGGTAGAGTTTCCTTTGTGGAATGAAATACAGTAAAATTACTAACTCCAAGAGGGCTTAGTTGCCTGGGAGTTACCGTGAAGTGTGTATGTGCCTTGGGATTTCCAGAATTATAAGTATATTATGGCAGTCTGGAGTGATACAGGTTGTGAAAGGCGGCCCTTGTGTTCAGTAACAGGAGCTGGGACAATCAGGCAGTAAGAAAAGACAACATAAAGCATTCATTAAAATCGTGGAAAAAAAATGACTGAAAAGCAGAGTGCAGCTGCTGCACATGTCAGTTACTGTTTCTGAATGGTGTCCCTCTGTGAAACTCTGGATTCTTATTAAATCACATTGTCCAACCATGCATTAGACCTCTGAGCTATAAGATATTTGCCTACCTCGTTGAAAATGCAACACATGCATCTCCCAGCAAAGCTTCTTTTTTGTAACCATGATTTTTCCACAGTTTGCTAGCAAAACTTTTGAGAGAGAAATATTAACATGGACTGCATTTTCAGTGGAGAAGGAAAAAGATGTACATCTTTGGTTCATCAGGGATTTCACTGCTGCATATATGTAGGACTCCTTGTGGCTTCTCAGGGTGTATCATTGGGCATAAAACTTATGTCTATTCCCTCCAGAAATGTAAGAAAGTGCTCGATTTTGGGCAGTAGCTGTCTACAGCCTGACACCTCATTCATCCCTTCCAAATCTTTACAGTGGATCACTCAAGAGGCATGTACACCAGGGCTTTAGTTTGGATCAAGAATACACTTTTGAAGCAAATCTCCCAGTATCCCCACTTACTGTGTTTTGATTCCCATCATAAATCTGTCCTGGAGGCCATTAGCCAGATTCCTGTCAGATGAAACCAAAGTGGAAAGTGTGCTTTAGGAGCATACCTCATTGCACTGCACCACAAAGGGCTCTGCAAGACCAGACTAGATCTAGTTCAGAGTAGAATAACCTTGAAATGTGAACAGTATGGACATTAGGTCCTTAGTACTAGCTGTTTCATTATGCAGACTCACTCCTACCAGTCCACAAACATTGCTGATATCCACATAGCCATATAAATGCACCAGTTAATAAAAACCCTCTTCATAAAGGAAAAAAAAAAGAAAAAAAAGGGAAAGTAAAAAAGAAGAAAAAACAATTAAAACCATCATGTAGTAGCAGAATGGATTTATGGATCTGAAAGTCACTGTTATACTATGATCAGAGGATGATGAGTATATTTCATGCTGTTGCTGTCTCTTAATATTAGAAGAGTTCTCAGAAGCAGCACATGAGGCAGAAAAGACAGAAGAATTCAAAGATAGAAGCCTTTGGTTAGCATGGATCTAAAATGCTTTAAGTATTCTTCAGATGCTGAAAAAAAATGACCAAGCCATAGAAAAGATCATAATGCTGAACAGGTAGTGTGTTCTTGAAGACTACCTACATATGATTTGCTCCTAGGACAGTAAATAATTACACAGGGCATGTAGCCCCACCACTCTAGCACGGGACTGTATGGAAGTGATCATCACAGGGCCTTGGGATTATTACATAGCCCTGTGAATTTGATGCATAACTGAAGTTTAACCAACCTACTCAAATTTTTTTCTCCGAGAAAACTAATATAAGGCCATTTTTGTTGAGTGGTTTGGGACTACAGAGAAGAAACCATCAGATTCCTAAAAATTTCTGTCCCACGAGTAAGTGCTTAAACAAACAGAATAGTATATTTTCTTGTGGCTTTTCAGCAGTTCCCCTTCTAGGACAAAGTGGAAATTGGAAAAAGGAGAAATGCAGAAATTAAGAAAAAATAATTGCAGACAGTGTCCAACAAAATCCAGTAACAGTTTTTCTGGTGGTTACACCAAATATTGGATCAGACAGTTTTGGTACAGAAGTTTTCAGAACATTTGATAGTTTCACAGTAGTCCGACTATGGTAGATATCCAGTTTATGGTTTTGTCCACTTGCCACCAAGCTGATAGGTATTTAACACTAGTGATGGAATATGCAAGTTCTGTAGCATCGTGGTTTTCCCAAATAAGAAGTATCATACAAAGATTGTTTTTCTAACTGTAATCTTAAAAAAAGAAAAATAATTGCTGAAGCTTTTGAACTAGAGACTAGATGGTAACAGTACTCTATGGAAAAAAAAGAATAATGAAAATATTTGACACTTGCATGGTTTTTAGCCTATGGCACTCTAAAAACACGTTCTTGTACTTACCAAAACTTCCACCAAAGTGCAACCTCTTCTGGTCTATGGATAGCCCTTGTCCTCAGAGGACCACTGGCACAGATGTCAGTGCTCCTCTTTGTAGTAACAGTGAACACAAAATGAGGCTTGCAAGAACCTGACCAAATCTCCTGCTAATCTCACTAGCTCTAGATCACAGCCTTTTCATGGGGCTGTTCCCTAACAACTGAAAGATAATGCATTTGTTCAATTCAATCTCCAATGTTTATAGAAGTATGACCCAGTCAAAATCCGCCCTTGAAGGTCTTCACCATAGTTTTGTTTTCCCTGCATATTTGAACATATCTTTCAGAATCTTCTGAAGAGGTCCTGATGCAGCTGATTCTGCTGTCATCTTTCAACATCAAGAAAGTAGTTATGTTTTTCCAGCCACCAGACAAATAAATTTCTAAACTTTACCTGAAAACATTTTTTGTTTGTTTTAGGTTTGTTTGTTTGTTTGTTTTTAAACCCAGATTTGTCATTTTTTTGTTTGGGGAGGCATTTATATTCCTCCTGCAGATACATCCTAGAAATGCTCTGCAACACTGAATATTCACAAACCTTGCTTGAGGAAAGATTTTGTGTTAACAGATAATGAAGTACTGGCACTGACACTGAAGGTATGAAGATACTGTCATCTAAGCTTATTCCATAGCACAACCTGACTTCATGTTCACCTCGGATATGCACTGTTCAAAAGAAGTCTGCTCAAGCAGAGTAACCAGAGGAGGAAAGTAGAAGCTCTCACACTCCCTCAGCCTGGAGAAAGCTGTGCCAATGCACACAGGACACGGGCTGGGTACAGCCATGGCCAGCCTGGCCAAGTCCTTCATTCCCACCTCACATCAGCCTTTGCAAACAGCATCACATATTAAATACTGGACAGAGAATTGGATTGAGATCTTTCCTACAAGGGCTCAGTGTAAAGGAAGCTGTAGGCAGCAGAGTTGCTGCTGTAATGACACATGCAGCTCAGGTCAAAGAGCATGGTCCCAAGGACAGTGAGTAACAGATGTATATTTAGCAAGGGGCCAATTTGTATTATAAAATAGTTTAGTGTGTTTGTTCTCTGATAATTTATAGTAATAGCTGACAGCATTATAAATGTGTGAGTTCAAGACGTTACAAATCAGATAAAGAGCACACTTCTCATCCCTATCCATTTCTTTACTTAGACCTATTTCATAAAGTTTGATTCCATAATGGAACTGCTTTGATCAGTGTTAGACCATGTGGAAAAATATCTCAGTTTCACGTGGAGTGACAGGATCAAGACATAATACAGAAGGTAATTTTAAAGTCTTCCCATGTACAATCAGCCTTCTACTGCAGATGGACATCTTGGGGGCAAGAGACAGTTGCTTCTGTCTTGTTTTTAGGTGCGAAAACCAGCAGAGGAATGTGAAAGGCTTAGAACATACCACCCCAGAGCAATAAGTCTCAGCTTGCAAAGGAGACTCTAGTTAAGCAATGATAAATTCCTTCCTCTCATTAGAGGCATGTTCCTCAGCATCAGGACCTTTCCCTGGAATGTGTCTTTGAGCTCCAAGGTCATTCTACTGATGGAAAAAAAAGAGATCTTGATGGTCTAAAGCAAAAGCCTGCAAAGCAGCTTTCTCAGACCCCACAAGCCATGTGTGAAGGAATGAAAAGCAGCCTGTTGGAGACCTTGAGAAGCTATGAGCTGTGTTCTTAAAGTGCGTGAAGAGGTCAGCTCTTGGGGCAAAGCACGGAGACAGATAAGAAATCACCCACATCAGCTGCCATTTCAAAATTGGTATCACTGCAAAACAGTATTTTCCATAAAACTGGCCGAAAAGAATGGAGAAACTTTCATGGTCCTTTCCAGTGGTAAATATGCATTGGGTGATTGCAAAAAAACGAGGAAGAGGATACAGTTCCTGGGCTCTGTGATAGAGCACCTTCCTTCAGTCTCTAAGGGACAATGAGATGAACATGATAAAGAAGAAAAAATACAGAAAGGGTAAAAATAAACATTTTAATTCACCCAGCCTTGTCACCCGCAAATGAGAGGAACATGAAATCTCAAAGAATAACACTAAAAATGGCTTTCATTAATCTGTCTGTCCCTCCACGTCCATAGACAATGAGCAACTCAGAGTCACCAGGTACAACTATGGCAAAAAGCAAGAGAACAAATAGGAGAGAGGATTATGATCTTGATGTAGAACATCATCTATATAGAAAAAGATAAAAATAATCAAGAATTCATAGGAAACATTGTTGAAGAGACTCTTGGAAGCTTTACTAGTTTTATGTTCAAGGCGAAGGAATAGAATTCAGCCGAATTTAGGAAAATTACTTATCTTTGGATGTGTCCAATTAATTGCCTACTACAAAAAAAAAGTTTCATACATGCTTCTAACACAAGAAAGTTTTGCTTTCCATTGTCAATGTCTGAACTACAAACTAAGCAACCTGAACATTTCAGGGCTAATCTAAGTTATGAAATGTTCACCTTGTCTCCTGAGATGTCGTAGTCAAAAGAGGGAAGTATCAAATAACCCAGCTTCCGTGTTAGCAAATCCCTTCTTTTCTGAGTGAAGCATTTTGCTTCTGTAACAAAAAAACCCAACCAACCAACCAACCAACCAACCAAAACAAAACACACAAAACCCCCAACAACAACAACAAACAACAAATCAAAACAAAAAAAAACCAACCAAACAAAAAAACAAAAAAAACCCAACAATGTATATATATAAACAGAAAGTGGAAACTTACACAGGTGCATGCTCATTTATATAGTGTTACCTTCTTATAGTCACAACTGGTCCCAAGCTGACAGCAATTCCCTTTAAAAACAATGAGTGACATTGTTGTGTGAAATTTGGTGTGGAAGTTTTCCTCCAAAATACTTTTTCATAAAAATGTCTTGAAAGAGAGATGAGTTACAAAAGTGTGTGTTTGTGTGTATGTGTGTTTGCAGATGTGATTTCAGACTGGAGAAAGGGGCTATGCTCTGTCATACCAGGGAATTTCCATGTCCCAGATTATTGTAAATGGGATGAAAAATGAGAGAAAAAAAAATAAAAAAAAAGATGCCGGGTCCTGTTTCTCAATTCCTCATGGAGCCTTGAGGCATAAACTATTCAGCAGCTGGTCTGGGAAAGAAAATTCCCCCTCCATGAAACATTATAGCACAGTTGAGCACATTTACGGTTGCACAAAACTTTTCATGGCGTCAGCTATTTTCTTTTGGGAAAGACGAAATACTTGAAAGCACAGCCCTGTTCTGTTGCTGCAATTTTCTAAAGAAATTTTCTCTTTTGCCCAAAAGAATAGCCAGTCATGAATATGCATGTGTATGCAGGCACTGGGCAAGCACCTACAGCACAAATAATGGCCCATCGGAGGTGACCTGAACAAATGCACCTAGGCACAGTGCAGGAGTGCATTGCCCTAAGCAACCATCTTTAAATTGTTTTAAATGTCTCCTTATCTTCTCTCGGGAAAATCACAATGAGGCAGCTGGATAAAAAGATACAAAGCACAGGAACTTCTTTGTGTTTTAATATCTGGAGCCCAGAAGTGAGAGGTGTTTTGTTTGATTGCTGTACTTTTGAAATTACATTGTCGATGTGGTGAAGAAATACATTTATTTGTCTTTCCCTTATCCTGAGCTCAGCATGATTTCAAAGTTGCTAGATAGCAAGGCAGTCCTCTGCCAGGCCTGTATTGACTGTATAAGCAGGAGGACCATAAACACTTCAACTCCTTGCATGTTCTTCAGAGAATCAAAAGAATAACCAAGAGCATTTCTATAGATATTATGAGTTGGGAAAGAGCAGGTGTCACGGGTGTCAGAAGAGGAAGATGCACCTTTCCAACACAGTGATAACTCTGGGAGGCTGTCTAGCATGTACCAAGATCTTAGGAAGTGTGCCTGAAGACTGAGTTTGTCACACTCCCCCCATCTCAATGGGGCTTGGTGGAGGTGTTGTTAACTATGGGATTTGTCTTTCTACCATAGTGCACCCCAGCTCAAAACCATTGATCTGTGAAACCACAACATACCATACTGAAGCAGAGAATGGTAGATAAATTTTAAAATGGTGAATTGATGAGGAGATTTTCAACAACTTTTTTATATAGTGCCTGATTTTGGTTACATGTTCAAGGCATTAATTTTTAGAGGGCTAATAAAAGTTGCAGGTATTTAATATTTCTAGAAAACAAAGCCCAATATGACCTACCTCAAATCTTAGAATCTGGTTTTGAGCTTACATTTTTAAAACAGCTTCTTGCACTGGCCTCCACTTTCTACCATCCACATCTTAACCCTTGTTCTATCTCATCATCAAAGTTGTTTGTGTAGAAATAAACTCCACAGGCCATGTTCTGAGATTTCTAGCCCTAAAGTGCACTAATCCACTGATGTCAGTTGGTCAAAGGAAATTTTATCTTCATCTGCACATGAACAAAACAACAGATACCTCCTCCCTAGCCTACAGGATTTACAAGATGGGACGCGACTGTCCACTTCTGCTTTTTTATATTTAGCATGTTTTGTCTCGAAGTGGAATCAACACAAGCAGAAAAAGTGCAGCCATCATCCTCCAAGGAATAAGTAAACCTAAGATACCAGGAAAAGGGTTCATCATATTTTCTTGAGAAAGAATGCTGCAAGATACTGATAGATATCATTTCCCTGTCTGAAACCAACTGTTATGTCCATTACCAGCATCTGTGTGGGTAGAGAAAAGTGTTGGACAAGTCAAAAGGTTAAAAACACAGCAAAACAGAGAACAGCCTGCCTGACAAGTTGGGCAAGTGACTACTTGTATGACTTTGTCTAGCTTTCAGAAAAGATGAGTTCTACCTAGAAATCAAACCTTTTTGTGAGCACAAGGATCATGCAATCAGGTTGCTTTTCCATCTTGTAATGGTATTAGGAGTTAACCATCATCATGTTTTGTTCTGTTTTTTTTTTGCTAGGTATAACACTGTAATTGAGTGGACTAAGAGTCTGAAGTCACAATGCTAGAGCCCTCACATGCTATGCAACTTTCAATATGCTAACACTTCAATTGCCCCTTCTTAGTCTTGAAAGGTATTTGTTATTATACATGGAAATGCATTATACTCTGGGCCTTGGAAGGTGTTCAGACAGTTGAATTAATCTAGCTTTCAGCAGTCTAGAACCACTGAATACACACAATTTTTTGATACTGTGTAGGGAAGAGAATGAAGATCAGACTCAAAGCCAAAATCTACCAGTTCAAACTCTGTTCAAGAGTACAAAGAACATTATAGTTACTATATAATTATATAGTTATAGCTACTACTCAGATCCCAGAGCTTATCAGAATTATGCCAGTGGGAGCCTGTACTTTGACATTTTGTCTTTGTTTTGAGTGTTGGCCAAGCATCTGAATTTAGACTGTGGTTTTGAAAAATCTAACCTTCAGCCATAGCATCTTTAGTAACGATCTTCCTCAGCAATGGTTTTGATATTATTATTATTTACACAGTGTTGTAAAACTGATGTATAAGAAACTGATGTATACTGAAAACTTTTTCTGGCATTGATGGTTTGTCATTTCTTCCAAATAAGCAGCTTCAGAGTTGCTAAAAGCAGGCTTCACCAAACTAGATGTGAGCATTTATAGTGTAAGCATCTATATTTATGTTCATTGCCCAAGCAGGTTTTAGTCAGTGGTGACATATTAGATGTAATTTAGGGTATGCTTTCATAGTAAAATACACTGTCACATCTGATCCAGTGACTCACATCCTGAATGTAACTGACTTTATTGATTAGATATCCACTGAATTTCAGAGGAGCTCGGACACCTCACACACAGTATGCATTGTAGACACCTAAAATTAACAGATATAAATCCCACCTTAGGATCTTACTTGCATTAAAGCACAAAAGAAAGGACACTTTCTATATAAATCTTTCATTATAGTCAAGAGTAAAGCTCATAATTTGGATTCTTGTCATTAAAACCTAAGATGTAAATTTCCATCATTCCTTTCATTCTGATACACTTATCTCAGTCCAAACACTACTGTATCACATACTTTTCTCTTGTCTCCTCTACACATTGTTGCTGCAGGTTTAAGAGGAAAGCTGGTCTTTCCCCAGAGAGATCTTTTTCAGCACTTCAAATTCAGATGGGATTAACTTAAGTTCTTTGGAGTTGCTCAGAGATGATCATGCAAGTGCTGGTTTTCTTTCTTCTTTTCCCTTTTTAAAGAAGTTGGAACTGTTTTATCTCACATACCCACAAGAATAGAAGTGAGGAAAAAAGCTCCCAAACACTGTGATGAGTACCCCTGTCAAAGAATACTAATGTCAACATGACACTTTGATCCTCATGGCCAGCCAGAAATGTTTCAGAAATATCTCTTTATTCAAATATTTAAGAACTTGCAGTGAAGATCCACAGCAGGTGACATAATTTAGAAGTTGTACAACTCTGTTCCATAATAAAATACATTTCTCTCCTTATGTTTAGCTGCACCAGATTTTACTCTCAGAGCAGAATCAAAGGACCTTTCACCCTGGTATAGATCTAGGATAATCCTGCCAAATTCAACAGAATTAAAAGACTGTGAAATAGAGTAAATCGCAGCCACATCAACTCATTTAATTTTAGCAGTTCTACTCCAGGTTCCCAGCAGTCTAACTAATTGCTTGGCCTTATTCCACTATCCCTAAAGACTTAGGCATCCATCCTTTTTTTTCTATCAAATATTAACAGGAGCTATGTATCACTTGTCAGAAGATGCTTAAAAAAATGAGCATACTTCATCAGCTTCTCTGCAGTCCAACCCCAACTACAGCTCTAAATTTTGTCTCTGTCCTAATCCTAATTTGAGCCCAAGATCCTTAGTCATGACCCATATGGAAAAGTTTTCATGGAAGACTTCTTTGTGCAGCCTACTCCATCTTCTGTCAGTCCTCTGCAGCCTCACTCCCACTGAAGCTGCTTTCTATTCAGAAAAAAAAAAAAAAAAAAAAAAGGAACAGAGTGAGCAAAACAATAAAAACAGAAAAATTCACCCAAAAGTAAGTTGACCAAAGAAAAACACAGAAAAAATAGCACCAAATGTGAGTAGTAGCTGAGAAGGGTAAATCTAAGGATAACAGCAGAAAGCCAGTGTCCTAAAAGCTGTGCTCTATCCAATCCCATATTTTTCAATCTACTTATCTTTTAGTAGGTGACATTCCCCACCATGCCCTTCAAACCTCGCAAATTTATTGCTGTTTGCACAATGTAGCTTCCATCCCCAAAGGCTATATGCCTGATGGGGGAAGAAATGTATGTAAATAAGATTTTCCCTGTGCTCCCCCCTGGCAGGCAGGCGGCTGCACGACTTCCATTCTGAAATTTGACAGTTATGAAAACTTGCCAGCTACACTGGTGGGCTTTGGGGCCAAACCGATAGCAATCTAGTGGAGGACACCGAGACACAAGTATGACTGCAAAATCATTTGAGTTGTGGCTAGACAGTTCAGGGCTCAGGCTTTGCATACATTGGGTACAAATTCCTAGACTCATGGGAGAGAAGGCAGATTTTAAAGTGTTTTGGTGCCCTCTAATGGCAAGGATGCTTTTTACCAAAATATTCTGATGAGCACACTTTTAACCCCTAAAGTGGTCGCTGTCATTGCTAACAAGGTCATCTGAACTGGCATAGTTCTATTTTCAAGTATTAATTTAGTTGTCTCCTTCGACTGATAGGACCTCTCTCTCTCTGACTGATATTTACATTTATCATCTCGGCTTTGTAGAGGCTGAAGCATCTCATGAATTGAAATAATTGAGATCTTACTACGTTTTGGGTGCACTGTGAGGACACAGCTACCCTGTCAGCTCTGTTGCCAGGAATGGTGTCCGCTTGCCCTGTCTGACCTGCACCCTATGCTACCAGAAAAGTCTGCTGGTACCATGGTGGGAACAAACATGTTTTATCTGTGGTGACCAAAATAAACACTGGGCAGTGCAAAATATGGGCATGACTCCTGTGTAGATGAATTTGATGAACTAAAGAGTATATTTCTTAAAGATTCAGAATGTAGTGGAATACAGTGAGTAGTTCAGATTTCCTTATAATCACTCAACCGCTGACTTTCTGGAGTCATAGAATCATAGAATCACAGAAATAATTGGATTGGAAGGGACCTCTAGAGGTCATCTAGTCCAACGCCCCTGCTGAGAGCAGTGACGTCTTCAACTAGAGCAGGTTGCACAGTAGGCTGATCACATCCATAACTTCCAAAAAAATTCAATATACAGGCTTGAAAGTATCCAAGAAAATTGATTAATTTTGGGAAGACCAAGTCTTTTTACACTTCTATGGGATTTACACTTAACCTCTGACCCAACTGAAGGCTGTGGAGGCACCATACACAATAGTGCTCTAGTTCCTGTCCCATGTAATTTACATCCCAAATGAATATCTGATATCTGAAGGCACCACAAATTACAATTCAGAGTCAGAAAGAGAAGCTGCAGTGAAGTTCTTGGTGTCAGGAAGGAGCATCCTCCTCAGAGGGTCACTTAGAGGAAAACATGATTGAGGTGATACTGCCCTTCAAAGAGCTTTCTGTCCATGTCAAAGTACTTTTATTACATTGTACCACTGTTGCAGTGAGAAAGAGATCTTAAGCTATTAAAATAGGGGAAAGCTTCATTACGGCTCCACACCCTCAAGCATGTGAAAACCTAGTGCTTCAGTGCCATCCATTATTAGGCAGATAAAAATGAGAGGAAACTACATTCTGGAGCAATGAGCCATTAAAATACCAGATAAATAACTTATACAGAAGCATTTATTGGTGTGGTTGAATATATTCCTGTGGAGCATGCTTACTTAGCTCCTCTTTGCTGTTATTCACCTGCACAAGCAGTTAGCATTTCAGGAGATGAAAACCCCAGCATGGATCTACTGCATGTCAGTGTTTCTCATTCAGGGCCTCTGCTTAGAGGCCTTTATACAATGCAGTCTGAAACATAGCAACAGGTGCTTTAGTCTGCTTTGAAGCCACCTCTGGATCCATCACATACAAGTGCCTTACCAAATTTTTTTACTATGATTCAAATTTGAGGGTTCATTTTAACTCCTGTTAAAGAAGAGGTTGGGTTTGTGAGAAGAAGGGGAAGAATAAGACAAAGAGTTGACAGCACAGACAGTTAAGGCCCAACCAGAGCAGTTCTTTGAAGACCAGAGAGGTGTGGTTTCTCCACAGTTACTAATCACAAGAGAGAACCAGGAAAAGTGAATGTTGCAGAAAGTTACTATAAAGACAGTTTCCCTTCTGAAAAGTCCTACAGGTCTAAATAGGGATGAAATCACTAGTATGGCAAAATCAGACTAAGGAATGAGAACCCTCCCATTACACAAACAAAAAGAATCAGAGTGCTTAGTTTTCTGCACAGTCACCCCAATGCTGTTTCAGAAAATGATGTTTTAAGGTTCGCACCTAGTCCTAATGAGAGGGGCAACATCTCTGAACTCTCTTAGATCATAGAATCATATAATGGTAGGGGTTGGAAGGGGTCTATGGAGGTCATAGATTCCAGCTCCCCTGCCAACGCAGGAACACCTAGGACAGGCCACACAGGAACAGATAAGAGAATCACAGAATTACTGAGGCTGGAACAGACCTCCAAGATCATCAAGCCCAGCCTATGACCCAACACCATGACATCAGCTAGACTATGTCACTAAGCACCACATCCAATCTTTCCTTAAGCACCTCTAGGGACAGTGACTCCACCACCTCCCTGGGCAGTCCATTCCAGTGTCTAATCACCCTTCCCATGAGGAAGTGCTTCCTAATATCCAGCCTAAACCTCTCCTGGCACAGCTTCAGGCCATGCCCTCTTGTCCTGTCACTAGTTGCCTGGGAAAAGAGCCTGATCCCCACCTGACTACAACTTTCTTTCAGGTAGTTGCAGAGAGTCATAAGGTCCCCCCTGAGTCTCCTCTTCTCTAAGCTGAACAACCTCAGCTCCCTCAGCCCCTCCTCATAAGACTTTCCCTCCAGTTCCTTCACCAGCCTCATTGCTCTCCTCTGGACTCACTCCAGCACCAAAATAGATCCAGGCAGGTCTTGAAAGTCTAGAGAAGGAGATCCCCCACTGGAACCTCACTTCGACAAAAACACTCCTCAAAATTAATTAGAAACTCTACAGAAAAGCCCAGACAAAAGATCACCCATTACCACAATAACTATGTGTCTCCCAAGTTTTGAAACATCAGATCAAACTGCTCCCAACTATTCAATGGCAGATTATTTTCCTGGCAACGACCACATGGTGGTGATGTATCACCATGAGTTCAATGTTCAGGTCTGATTCCCAGGAACTGAACACTTGTTTAAAGGAGCTGGAAATTTATAGCACAGTACATTTACAAGGATGCTTATAGAGTGAGCTCTCTAACTCTACTTTACCTCTGAATTTATATTCACTGCTTAACAGCCATGCTTATGGCGTTTTGTGGCTTTCCAGTCTAAAATATCCTGGAGATTTTCTATAACAGATGCTTGCCTCAGCAGGCACATACAAATGCAGCAGTATTTGGAGTTACACGTAGAGAACTTAATTGATTTGTCCATCTGATTCATCTCCTAACCTGTTTTATTTTTAAAATAATCTTTTGAGATTGGATCCACTTCCTGGGGGGTTGGGAAATGCACTTCTGAGAACTCCTTTACAGTCAGGAAATGTTGAATGTTTATTCTTCTGAATTTCTTTCTAAATGTCTTCCTCCATAAACCTTTTCAGCCACCCTTCACCAAAGGCAGGTGCTAAAAAGAATGTGTACTGCATTGGCATTGTGCTTTTCAGCCCATTCACAATACAGGCCTTAAATTAGCTACTATATGTCCTTGACTGAATGTAGACAGTGACAGCCTGATCTAATACACAGTGAAGTCAATGGGAGCCTTTCAGTTTTCCCTCATTTGGCCTTGACTCAAGTTCAAAGTTGTCTGGTTCAGGAACTAGATCTTCTGTGTTTGTACAATGATGATTATTCGCCAGTATGGATGTAGGTTACAAAAAAAGCCATTATGACTTTGTGCACAAAAGGAGTTATATGTAACAAAGACAGCATGTCTCAAACCAACAGAGAGATTAGCTCCAGTTTAATTGGTTTGAAACAAGGGCAGATCATCAACAGGGACAGGAGAACTGGTTTGGACTTAATGAGAAATGCATCACTTCCCACTCACAAACTTTCACTGCAAACTAACCCTGAACTTTTGAAGTCAAAACTATTTTAATGATCTTTTGCCTTGCATTGTCATGGACCTTTCTACTTTTATGTTTTGTCAAGGACCAGAGAAATACATAGCACCACGGGAAGAGGGATCTTTTTGCAAAGAAGTGACTCCATACAAGAAATATGAGAAATGTCATGAAATATTGTATTTGTGGATATTTTCTAGACCAAATGCACACAGGCTTTGACAGTTCAGACAAGACACTGCAATAACATTTTACCTTCAGACTGGAAACTCCTTCTACACTTTGGAAGTATAGTGTGTTTCATAACTATCTTTTGGTGTATGAAAATCTCAGCATGCCTTCTTACAGTCTTTGGAACTGGAGAAGACATTAAACCACATCCACCTATTTCCAATACTTATTAGACACTTGAAGTCCCCATGCAGCTGCGGCTCACCCAGGAAGAGATGAAATTCCCCAGACATCCGCCTTTTATTGCTGCTGAACATTTCTGGATCCACCCAAGTCCTCACAATACAAAGGAGATGGATGTCTACTTCCTCCATCTTAACTTTAGGTCAAGTTCCACTGGTGTTTTCAGAAAACACTGAATCAGGCCTCTCTGAAAGGCTGACATGCAGGAATTTCTGCCCTGCAGCAGGAACATAATGACATTATTTGAGCTCTTACAGAGATTTGGGATCTTCTCTGTTTGCCTTTGATCAGATCTTGAATGAAAATCTTAGAATCATAGAATTACAGAATGCTTTGGGATGGAAGGAACCTTTAAAGGTCATGTAGTCCAATCCAATCCCCTGCAGAGAGCAGGGACATCTTTAACTAGATCAGGTTGCTCAGAGCCAGTTTCAACCTGATCTTGAATGTTTCCAAGGATGGGGCATCTACCACCTCTCTGGGTGGTAGAGTTTCAGTGTTTCAGCACCCTCATTGAAAGAAATATCTTCCTTATATTTGGTCTAAATCCACCCTCTTTTAGTTCAAAACCACTGCCCGTTGTCCTGTCACAATGAACCCTGCTAAAAAGATTGTCCCCATCTTTCTCATAGGCCCCTTTAGTATTGAAAGGCTACAAGAATGTCTCCCTGGAGCCCTCTCTTCTCCAAGCTGAACAACCCCAGCACTCTCAGCCTTTCTTCATTAGAGGTGCTCCAGCCCTCTGAACATTTCTGTGGCCTCCTCTGGACCTGTTCCAACAAGTCCATGTCCTTCTTGTGCTGAGGGGTCCAGAGCTGGACACAGTACTCCAGGTGAGGTCTGACTACACCAGAGTAGCGGGGCAGAATCACTTCCCTCAACCTGCTGGCCATGCTTCTTTTGATGTAGACCAGGATATGGTTGGCTTTCTAGGCTGTGGGTGCACGTGGTCCACTCATGTCCAGCTTTTCATCCACCAGTGCCCCCAAGTCCTTATCCACAGGGCTGCTCTCAATCCCTTCATCCCCGAGCCTGTATTGATACCAGCAGTTACCCAAATCCAAGAGCAGGTCTTTGCACTCGGCCTTGTTGAACCTCAGGAGATTCACACACTTGAGCTTGTCCAGGTCCTTCAGGATGGCATCTCTTCCCTTCAGTGTGTCAGCTGCACCACTCAGCTTGGTGTGATCTGCAAACTTGATGAGGGTGCACGCAATCCCACTGTCTACATCATTTATGAAGATATTGAACAGCACTGGTCCAAGTACAGACCCTTGATTTATACCACTAGCCATCAGTCTCAATCTGGACATTAGACCATTTACCACTACTCTCTCGATGTGCCCATCCACCTATTCCTCATAATGGAACAGTCCTCATGGGTAGAACAGTCCACCCATGAAATCCATTTCTCTCCAATTTAGAGAGAAGGGTGTTGGGGGGGGATATGTTAAGGGCCTTACAAAAGTCTGGATAAATGATCTTCTACTGCCCAGAACAGATGCCGAATCTGGACAATACAGCATTTTGAGGAGGTCTTCTGTGTTGAAATTGTTTCTTGAATGAATTATCTAAATATCCAGAAAAAGTGCTGGAAATATCTTGAGAGCCTGTGGCTAATGTTCTCATCTGAGAAAGTAAAGAAGAGAGCTTAGACCTATACTTCCCCAAAACCCATGGCAACTGAAGTAAGAAGGTTATCAGTATGGTTGGAAAGGACATGTCACTTTGAAAACAGCAATAGGTAGGTGCCTGATTCAGATCTGTCAAGGCTCATAGAAGCTGGATGGTGCAAAACAGCTCAATTGTCCCTCAGTCCCTCAGCTTAGACAGAAAATGTAATTTATAAAGTAGAACATGGCAGAAATTAGATCAATCATACATGCATCTAAATTTTTTCTTCCTAATTTTCTGAAAACTGCCAGGCTTTTCAGAGTATTGACATAAGTTCAACTAGAAGCACTAGATATGCTTAGAAGGTATGAGGTGTTCAGTACTCTTTTGGAAGATACTGTCAGTGCTCTACTCTTGACCTTCTCTGGACATAACGCAACCACTGCAATGTTCAGAACACAAAGTTCTTCCAGTGCTTGTAGTACACCATCTAATAAAATAAATAGGGGTACTACTTGCAACAAATCCTCTCCTGACAGTCCCATAATGCCCTACTGATGATTACTTCTGAGACACAGAGATGCTATCTTGGCTTTTCTGCAAATGACAGAAGAACAATGTCTTACTGGGAATTACACAATGAGAGAAGATAAGTTGGGAGGAGACATCCACTACTTTGCTTCGTTTCCTTCATAAACACAAGTTGAGACAGTGTGAACCACAGCAGAGTGCTGAGTTCCTTACCTGCATAGCACCAACTGGCATGTCCTTTCCTTCTACACCTTACCCTGGCACCACATAAAAAGACTTGTCCTTTAGGAGAATGCCAATCCAGGAAGAACACATGGCATCTGCTGCTTCTCCTAGCTTCTTCAGCATGGTTGAGCATTCACTGGTATCTGGCCAAAGGAAATCTCTCAGGGTATATTTTACTGCTTCCAGTTATCGCTGCCTATTGCACTTACCAGGGGCTGGATACTGAAGGTTTAGTGATCCCTTAACAGTGTGGGTGGAGGAAAGAAGTGGAAACAGACAAAACCCGTGTTTTGATCATGAATGAGTCAAGGCCAATTCACTCAAATCACTTGACCCTTTGTACCGGGAGCAACCCAGCTGGGAAATTGAGCAAAAAGAACAATTTCACTGCAGATCAAACACAGCATCTGAGCTGAGCTCTCCTGGGCCAGTGAGTTGCACTGACTAAAACAGCTTAACTGAGCACAGGGTCTGATTAAAACCTGGGTAAGGTGGTAGAATGAGTAGAATTAGTTCTTTATTAAAACATTGAGCATAACCTAGGCTCAGAAACATAGCTTCATTTGGTCAAAGTTAGTGGGGCTTTTTCAGTGATGGGGCCTCTTTGCTGGGCACCTCTGGACATCTTAGAAAAATAATGACTGCCATTGGTCAGACCTTTCCCTGGACTAATATCATGGCACATCCCTGTTTCTTTCTGCCAAAGGGTGTATCTCAGACATGGGCATGCAGTTGTGCACATGAGGATGAGTATTCATGGAGCCTTTCACATGGCCAACAGAAGCTTTCCTCTCACCTCTAGACCCAGCAGGAGCAGGAAAAAAAAATAAAAATCAGCTAAAAATGACTAGTTGACCCCAGCGTGCTTTATGCTGTCATGTGGTCCTGAACATTTTCCTCAAAACTTCAGCATTCTGTTGAGTCGTAGTGGTAAGTCACTAGTTCTGCTTGGGAGAAATTTTGAGGTGCAACCCTGCTCTGACTGCAATCCATTTGAGATCTTGGGCTAAACAGTTAACTCAATACTCTCTCTCTCCCTCAGTATATTCCTCATCACTGGTAACAAGAAGCTTCCTTAGCACTTATTTTCCACCCAAAAGACATACAGAGACAGGTTTCTCTGACCAAATGGAAGTGTAGTCACTTCAATCAAGATTAGATTCAAAGACAGTCAAGGACAACTAGATCAAAGTGAATCTTTTGTGAATATACATAAATTGAACGCCACATGTTGTGTGGGCCTCACCTGGCCTAACTTCCTGTGTCTCAGATACTGGTGTCTATCTCAGGTAGTATCTGGTCTGTGGATAGTCAATGGAGATTTAATACAGTCAACAGGTATTTTGACATGTTTCATCTAACCAAACAGAACGTAGGCATGCGCAGAGGTGAACTGCATCCTGAACAGCACTGAATCTGTGAAACAACCACAGGGTGGCTTGCTCAGCTGTAGATATACCCATCCAGGCGCTGCCAGGGTAAGTGATGGCAGAAGCTCACAAGACCCCAAACTGCATAGAGCTTCGCATTGCCATATTCATTCCTTTTAACAGCTGTCAGTCAGGAATGATTGTAACATGTTTCAAACTGCACAGGCATATTTATTGAACGAAGTTTCAGCAGCATTGAATAAATATCCCTTGTGTGACTGCTGTAGCATCACTCAGAGGGGAGCCTTTACAGCATTCAAGATGTAAAGTTTTTAATGAAAAGTAAAAATGGACAGTGACTACAAACAGCATCTGTGGACCTTCTCTCTTTTTTTTTCTTTTGTGTTAACTGCTTTTTAACACTCTGTCACATGTGAGATGTAGTATCTGGAGGCAAGACGCTGACTTCAGAGCCCTAACACAGACCCAGCTGAGCATCATGTGTTTCTCTGCAGTGCCTGATTGCTCCCTGGGTTCTACTGAGCACAGGGGCTGAGCTGAGCAGTCAGTACGTTCCCTTTAACATCCTGCTGGAAGAACTCTTGCACATCAAGCCATTAGACTGTCTAATAGGAGCAATAAAGCTGATATCAGGTACATTTATTTTAACTATACAATAAGGCACAACATTAAAACTGCAAAGTGCCAGCCTGGTTTTCCACAGTACATAATATGTCTTGCAGTTTTTACAGTATCCAGCAAAGCATAAACATGTCAGAGAAACTACCCAGGATGCAGAAATATTCCTTGCAGAGCCACATAAGTAAAGGCAGACACCATTCTTTAAAACCGAGCATGCACAATTAACAGGAAAAATATTGCCAATAAAAAGGGGAAAGATGGCCAGTGAGTATAATTAGATGGGATAGTTCAGGGTGTGGGTTTGGCAGGAAAATGACAGCTAGGAAAGTACCAAAAGCACTTTCAAGAGAACCAGTGTTTGTAGCTGCAGCTTCACAGAATCTTGTTATGTGCAAATGGAGCTTTATAGAGGCCTCTTAGCCGAAGCTCATGGTTAGTGTATGTCAGAGAAGAGTTGAGCAGGATCCCAGAATGGTCATAGATGTGGTTTTCTGTGGGAAAGGATTTCTGATATTATTAATGTCCAGTGAATGGTCAGACCAGAAGGTGTTTAGAGGTCAAGGTTTCAAAACTGGGACCTAAAATCTAGTTCATTGCCTAAATATTTCTGAGGATTTGGACCTAACTAATGCGAAAAAGGACATAGGCAAGCAGTGTAGAGAGAGTGGGAATACAACATATCACAGTATCCAATTTTTTGCATTATTTTGTACTCATGCACTGATCAGCTCGCACAGCTATCCACAGTCCTCATCTGATCCCTGTTTCAGCAGAGCCAGCCCCCTGGTCCTGACATGTCCATCCCCATGAAACCTCCCTGAGGCAGGAGAACATGAGCTGCCTTATTGGGAACTAGCATGGAAATACTGTGGCAAAACAAGCACTGGACTGTGCCCCATGCCTTTGTTTAAAATCTTTTGCCACCAAACTGTTCATCATTGTGTTTAGGAATACAGAATCACAGAATGTTAGGGGTTGGACAGACCTCTAAATATCATCTAGTCCAATCCCCCTGACAGAGCTTGGAGTAGACCACACAGGAACAAGTCCAGGTGGATTTTGAAAGTCTCCAGAGATGAAGATTCCACCACCTCTCTGGGCAGCCTGTTCCAGTGCCCTGTCACTCTCACAGTGAAGAAGTATTTCCTCATGTTTAGGTTGAAACTCCTGTTTTTGAGTTTATAGCCATTGCCCCTAGTCCTGTCGCTGGACACCACTGAGAAAAGCCTGGCCTCATCTTCCTGATACCCACCCTTTAGATATAAGATCCACCCTCATTCTTCTCTTCTCCAAGATAAATAGACCCATCTCTCTCAGCCTTTCCTCACATGGTAGGTGCTCCAGGCCTTTAATTATCTTAGTGGCCTTGCACTGGACCCTCTCCAGTAGCTCCTTGTTTGTCTTGAAACAGGGAGCCCAGAACTGGACACAGTACTCCAGGTGAGGCCTCCCCAGCACAGAGGGGCAGAACATCCCTTGACCTGCTGGCCACCATCTTCCTAATGCATCCCAGGATGCCACTGGCCTTCTTTGCTGTGAGAGCACACTGTTGGTTCACGGTCATCCTGTTGTCCACTAGGACTCCCAGGTCCCCAGAGCTGCCCTCCAACAGATTAGCTTCCAACCTGTACTGATAATCTGATACAGATCATCCCTCTGATACAGATCATTGCCTTGTTAACTAACAGATCAGACTCAAGAGGGTTCAGCTCCAAAAGGCATCCATATGGGAACATTCAATGAAATCTAAGGACTGTGCTGCAAACAGCTGGCAAATATACAGAACTGCAGGCAAGACTGCAAGCAATACAGCAGTGAGCCCCACAAACTCAGTATGGATAGTGTCTTTTATAATGTAAACGTCCTCAGTGCTTTGCATCAAGAAACTATAAATGTTTTATAACATTTTAATTGAAAGCACATATAACAGAAATTATTTGAAAGAAAGAATCCATGAGTGTATAGTCAGTTGAAGAGACAGAGAAGGAGATTTCTGTCAAATTCCATTAAAACACATACATTGAATGGCTTGATCTGGAAAATCTTTGAATTGCACAACATGGGCCTGGAAGAGACCTCAAAGACCCATGTAGTCTACTGCTTATGTCCCAGAGCAGGATTAAAGAAGCTCACAAGACTGTCTTAACAATTGTTTAAAGCCTCCAGTGAGAGTGTTCTGGGATCTCCTTGGGTAGAAAAAAGCTCTTACTCCATGGAGAAGTTTAAAAGCTCAGGGTCATTCTAAAGTACATCAAGAGGAAAATCGAATATCTGAGGTACCTTCACCAAACATTTTCCATTGCCATCTCTGACTTTTGCTGCCTCTAAGTTGGTTTCAGAGAAGCCTTAATGACTATTCATCAGATGATGACTTATCTTCATTGGTAGGCATACTTGGCCACAAGGATTGCAAATGCTTTCAGTTGAAAAAACCATACCAAGAAAAGGGCTTTCTATCTAGAGATAAATGTATCTTGTCTGTAAAGCTCAAAAAGCACGGTAACATTCAAAGCCAGTTTTCATCCCTGGAGGAAGCCTGTGGGTCCCCTGGGATGGTGCAGGACAGATTAGATCAGTCACAGGGGAGCACATCTGCTCTCACAGAGAGAGGATTTGCTATGATAGATCTCAGCTATCTGATACCTATCAAAACCTATCCTAAAGAAAAAAGGTGTGCAGTGGTGGAAACAGCAGATTTTAAGGTAACTTGCATAGGATAGTCTGTATTTTCTAATCTGACAAATTAGTAATGATTAAATGTGTCAGAACTGCACTACAAATAACTGCTCTTTTATTATACAAAGTGCCCTCTGTCTTTATATAAGTAATAAGGGATAATGACTATCTATCAAACATGCTGTGCTCTATTCTGACTGTCAGGTTTAACTGACATTCTGTCTCTTGCCCTGCCCCTCAGGCAGTGTAGCTGTACTCTGTCCTGTACAGGGTGGGACTGCAAGTTTTACTCTAGTCTGACTACAGTAACTGAATATAGATGAGTTCAATGTGGAAGCTCTGCTAGTGATTTCCCAAACGATGCACGTTTTGCTCTTCAAGTGAATTTGGTGGATGAGTAGACACAAATCTTACTATCTTTACTACGGACACCATTACTATGAACATCTTCACAAAGAATTTTGCTATGTACTTTGATTGCAGGACTCCAGGAATACCAGAACATGAGAAAACAAGAGTCACTGTACTGAGTCAGATCACCCCTAGAAGTTTCCTGCCTTCGCAAGTGGTCAAGAGGGATCTTAGAGAAAAATTTTAAACATGAGCGGCAAACATATAATGCTACCTCCTTGAACATTTTATTATCTGCCAACAGTTAGCAGGACAAAATCTTTGTGAGACAACAGTCACATCTTTATGTTCAGTAGCCCTTTTTCTCCCATAAACTTGTTCTGTTTCTCTCTGAATCCACATAACCTGCTAGTCAGCTCTTGAATCCTTGAGACACCCACAACAACCTGTGGTGTTCAGCCACATAACACCTGAAAAGCCATCTCTTTCTGTACACTTTGAACTTGTTATTTCTTAGCTACATTTGATGTGCACTAATCCTTTTCTTGGAAGAGACAGGGAATAATAATTACCTATGTACTCACTTCAGGCTGCTCATGGTTTTATAGATCTCTATCATATATCCCCTCAATAGCCCCTGAGGTCTCCTAATCTGCTTAATTGTTCTTTGCAAAGAAGTTGTTCCACACCTTTATCATCCTTGTTGCCTTTCTCTGAGCCCTTCCCAGTGTTATTATATCCCCTTTGAGACATAGGGAGCTGAACTGTACACCAAGATGCGGTATTTATATAAAGACATACCGTGCTGCTTTTGATTGGGACAGAGTTAATTTTATTCATAATAGCTGGTGTGGGGCTATGTTTTGGATTTGTGCTGGAAACAGTGTTGATAAGCCAGGGATGTTTTTGTTATTGCTGAGCAGAGCTTAAACAGTCAAGGCCTTTCCTGCTTCTCACCTCACCAGCAAGCAGGCTGAGGATGCACAAGAATTTGGGAGGGGAGACAGCTGGGACAGCTGACCCCAGATGCCCAGAGGGATATTCCAGACCATATGATGTCATGTTCAGCATATAAAGCCAGAGGAAGAAGAATATAGTGGGGAACACTTGGAGTTATGGTGTTTGTCTTCCCAAGTAACAGTTACCCATGATAAAACTCTATCTTCCTGGAGGTCACTGAATACCTGCCTGATGATGGAAGGTGGTGAATCAATTCCTTGTTTTGCCTTCCTTCTGCGCATGGCTTTTGCTTTACTTATTAAATTGTGTTTATCTCAACCCATGAGTTTTCTCACTTTTCTGATTATATTCCCCATCCCATCTCAGGGGAGTGAGCGAGCAGCTGTGTGGGGCTTAGTTGCTGGCTGGGGTTAAACCACAACATGTACTCAGTTCATTTTCCCTTTCCTAAAAACTCCTAGTATTAGATATGCATTTCCAAGCTGTTTGAGCAATGAGACAATTTTTATAAAGATACTATCTATTATGCCCTGAGATCTTGCTCCTGAGTAATAATCATACCAGCTCATCATTTCGTACAGAAAGCTCAGGACCATTTTTTACCCATGTGTATTATTCACACTGAATTTCATCTGCCATTTTATTGCCAGGGCAATCTGTTTTGCTATTCTTCAAAGTTGTACTTTGTCTCCATTATCTTAACTTTGTTTGTTCTTCTTTCCAAGATCACTGATAAATATGTTGAGCATAATGAGCACATCTCCTAGTAGATCTTCACTGGTTGTGTCCCTCTACTATGACAAATGATGTTTATTCTTGTCTTCTGTTTTCTATCTTTTAACTAAGCCTTTGTCAGAGAGCTTATGCTGAAATTTTCATCTGTATATAAACATTTTTACAGATTATGTCAGCCAGAAGAGTTGATTTTATCACTAATTTCTACCTGATATTGATTTTAAATAAAAAGGCAGATCCAGCATTAACTTTGAGAGTTTACTATCCAAATGGCAGATAGCAAGAGCAGAGAGCATTACCCCAATATAAACTTCATCCTTGTTGCAGCACCATTTTCCCCTCCACCTCCTTCCGATCTTTGGATGGATCACAGAATACCTTATGTTAGAAGGGGCCTCAGGAGGCCACACACCCTTATCAAAGTTGGGCTATCTTTGATGTTTGATTAGGTTATTCAGGGCCTTGTCCACTCAAGTTTTACATATCTCTAAGGGTGGGGAGACCATATATATATTGAACCACATTATATATGAAGTGAGAACTGGAGTCAGATTAACTGGAGCATATTCATTTGAGTTTTCTTTAATGTTAGTCACAGCTTCACTCCCCTTTGCTCTTTGGGGTTAATGCACCTCTCCCATCTCACTTTTGCTATTGTACTGGTGCTTTGAATGATGCATACTAGGACAATGTTGGTGGCATTTGGTTACCCAAACACAGATATTTGCCCTCTGAGATGCCCTAGGGTATTCCCCTCAGCTTCCAGCTTAGGCTTTTGAAAACCTTATGTCTTGTGTATTCTGTATTATAACAATCAGTCCCAGGACAATGTCTTAGACACCAAAGGGCATCTCAAATAGCACAGACACTTATGTTTAGTCAAATAAGCCATCTTCATGGAGCACAATATTTTCCACTCTCCCTTTTTCATTTTTTTTTTTTAATTCACTCTATGCAAAATCCATTTGGGTTTGGCTCTTCGTAAGTGGAGGGAAGACAATTCAAACACAGCTCTCTCCTCACAACATCACTACTATCAGTAGATGCAGACCAAAGATAAAGATCTTCTTTCTCCTCTCCCATTGCAGCATACCAATGCATGTCACTCTCTTTTACAGCACAAAGCAATTCTTGAAGTGATAGGAGTAAGCAGAAACATGGTTCCTAGGACAGTAGGAGTCTGGTCCTTGGCTCAGGGAGACATAAAGTCCTGCTTGTCTTTCCCCTGTACAGACGCATTATTCTCAACATGTCACCTCAAAACCAAGTCTTAGATAAATATAAAGTTATAATGAGAGAAACTATTTGGAGATACTCTCCTTGTTTATAAGTTATTTACAAGCTACAAATGCAAAGGCAAACAGGAAACTCAAGAACCACAAAGCAAATTGTTAATGAAAAATGAGCTCGTCCGAAATATTTCTTTTGATTTTCTTCAGGAGTCAAAATTTTCAGTGACGTCTTCTGCACACATTGTATACACAGCAGGAGTGTGTTTGGAACTGTGACAATCTGCTGGAAACTCTGTTCTACTTTACAAAAATCAAACCTTGCTGCAAATGATATGTTAAATGAAACCTGCGTACTGTGAAAAGTCGTATTGTCCTCTGAGCAACAGGGAAACAATTTTGCATCAAATGGATTTAATTAAATGGAAATTTGTGTTTACTAATGTGAGTTGATCTGTGAAGCAGTGAAAGAGGGGAGTGTGAATCTTTGTTTTGTTCCATTTCAGTTATGCTAACAGAAACTAACTTAGAAATTTCAGTCCTTTAACTAACTTAACTGGCTAGAGAGGGCATTCCTTCCCATATCTCCCAGATCAGGCAATCCCTCTCTGAGAATAGCTGAACTGCCTCCTAAAAACATTTTTCTGTCCTACCCATATGAAGCGAATACATTTATTTTCCAACATCAATATATTCACAACCAGCCTTTGCCCATTGTTTTCATGACAGTGTTGTCCTCAAGGCCAAGCAGCACCTATTTTCTTCTTGATGTTTGCTTTCATGCTGCATGGATGTACAGAGACTGTATCCCATCAGCCTTCATGATGCCTGCAGAGCACACTGAGCTCTCTATTTCCACAGTCCTTTTCTGTCTTTTTCCAGGCTATGTTCATCTTTTTTGACCATGGGTGACTGGCTCTTCTATCACAGTGTCCAAAGCTCTTGGAATGAAGAGTGTTCTTAAGAGATAAGCAAATGTTTAAATCAATGGAAAAAAAGGCAAAGAACAGTCAGACATTATGATTGCCATGTTGTCAAATGTTCCCACCTTAGCAGCTGAGAGATAAACTCTGTCAGTGTGTGTTGCCTGTCCATTGCAATGCCAAGTTGGTCCACCTCTGTGGCTGCAGAAGTTAAGCTTTATCCCAAGTTTTATTTCCCATTATAATGCACTGGGATCACAGACAAGGTAATTTTCTGCAACTCTGCTGGCACAGCAATAATTTTCAGTTCTGGGCTAGCCTGGAATTTCCCTTTGCTCACTGTGGTGAAGAAATACTCTCAGATTTCCAAAAGACTGCTTTGCAGGAGAAGCAATCTACCTGCATGAGGATGGATAGTCAAGATCTATCTGCAATAACTAATCCTTTTCTTAAACTCAGTAGGAGTCTACACTTCGGTGAAAAAACAACCAGTATAAACCAATGAAATTACCGACAAAGCAAAAGCGCTAAAGTGGAGAAGCTTGACACTGACATTTGTTAGACTTTGGAATCATTTCCTAAGGTTAATGATAAAAACACCATCCATCACTTAGGTGTTCTAAAACTAGTCAAAACACCAGGAAAAATACACTTTAGGAAACTAGTGCTGATCTTTTGTTCTGCTGAGAGCACTGGGACATGTTTTTTTTCAGGGGTAGATCTGCTGTTAGGGAGGAAGAATTTTATTCTGGACAATTCCGTTTTCATAACTGGTACCTTATAGAGTAGTTTTTTTCTGTATTGTTTACTAAGATATTCATATTCTCTGTTGTAAACATGTTCTGTTAGCCGCTCACCAGAAGGCCAGCAATTTTGTTGATAAATAAGATTTAGTTCTATACAGTACCTGCCTATCTATCCTTATCAATGCAATAAGGGAAATAATGGACAGACACTTGTGTCTGCTAGGGAATTAGTGTAGAGATGACCTCATGGCATTCTTGTCAGCTCCTAGTTATAAACTGGTATACCAAAGTCATTCAGTGCAACAAATTCAATCCTCATTTGTACCTGTATGAAAGACAAAGCAGGGCGTTGCCATGATAGTCATCCCATCAGCCAGCTCTGAACACTGACTGTCCCAAGTGCTATCAACAGACTCAGTGCAGCATATGACAGGTTTCTCACAAAGGCTTTGAGGTGATTAACTACCAGAGGCAGCAGGCAGAAAAAGTGGTTTCAGAAGAGGAAAAATAACATGCTAGGTCCCTCTTTTGTCATGAACCTTTGCATTAAGAATAATTCTGAGGACGGTTCAGAATAATTCATTCTAAGATGCCATTAGGGTAACATGACGGAACTTAACAGCCTCAGCTGTAATATCTAATAGAAAATTATCTCCTTGCTGAAGAAATGTAGAGGTGGCTCAAAAGTCCTGAAGAAAGGATGAAGTTTTCCATTTAGTTCTTTAGACTTGCTTGAGTAATTTTGATAGATCTCCGTTATATTGTTCTATCATTTCCAAAGTGAATTACTCCAGGAATCTAGGTGGTTATTTTCAAAGTGATAACCATCCTTAACGTAAAAGGTGTGAAGAATCAGACAGCGCTGAGATACAGCTGTGTACATTGTGACTTTTTTTCACATGGAAGAAAAGATTTCCCCATGCATACGGCTGTGTTTACTGATTTGCTTCTATGAAAAATGCAAAACAAACAGTGAGACATCATTTTTTCCTGGATTGGCAGGGCTAAATCCTAATTTACACAGCTGGCTTCCTTTAACACAGCAAACCGTCCACACTAACCCTGCCCAGCCTACTTGTCAGATGCTTCTTTTCCTAAGAATTATTCTTTTTCCCTTTCCTTTCCCCTTCCCTTTTGTATTTATCTGATGCCACAAATACAAGCGTTCCTCCTCAAATACATCAGGGAAATAGGAATTTCATTGTCAACCAATAACTTGCCATAATTGAGTCCTCACAGGTTTTCTTACTGGGTTTGTAAATCCTGCAGCCTTCCACAAGCCATTTTGAGTCCACGGACAGAAAAGTGTCTGCTCAAATCCACTGATAACAGAAGGATCCCAGATCCTTTTCCAAGAAGCTAATCTTGGTGACTACATGGCAACACATCTGCCAGATAGAACCTGCCTGAATATGTGTTGCCTGTCATAGGCGTGGCGACCTGGTTCAGGTCACATCATCATACATAGTCATGCATGATGGAACTCAGGCTTATTGACTAAGTACACATAATCAGACAGGTATCATCAGGAAGTATCTCCCCTAGCTTCCATGGCAGACAGTGAAGGGCCTGTGAATGCCATCTCTGCTATCCATGCAGTGTGCTGCTGTGTGGTCCTCAGATTAACCACACATTAGGCTGGCAAAAGGATTGGCCAACCCAAAACCACAGTTTGGTGATAAGGAGGATTCATCAGCAATGCTTGTTTAGTGAGTTGCTGGTCAGTACAAATTTGGAAAAAAATGCTTTTTCTTACACCAGTCAGTTCAATAAGCCAGTTACAGACAGCTCTCCAGTCAGGCACAAGGGACGGTCAAAGGCAGGATTTTCTGATGCTGGCATTCCCCAACATGACCTGTTACCTGAGATACTTCTATTGTTAGTTGTGCCTAAGGTCTGAACCTGAGCCCTCTGGTGAAGAAATCCACTTGTACTATGCTTGTGTCTATGGGTGCAATTAACAGAGATTGAGTCATGGGGCAGCATTTCCTTGCATCTGACCTGAAACAGGATGGACTGAGACACAATGCAGAGGAATTTGCTCTTTCTGTCGCCCACAGTGCTGGTGATACCTCCAGCTCCTACCAGGGCTCTGACACCACTGAGAAAAGATTGGAACCCTCTCTCCCAACGAGCTGCAGTCACATCCATTACAAGGAGGAAGGAGTGAGCAGCAACTAATGAAGAATCTAAACAAACTGCAATAAATCACAAGAAGCAGATAGCCTATTTATCTAAGGATCAGGGGTGAACAAAAGCCTGGAGTACAAAAGCTGCAACACTCCAGTACAGTGGATCATTAACAGCAGCTACTACCCCTCACAGTTGCAGTGTCCAACCCCATGCCAGGACCATTACAGCTGTGACAGGAGAAATAGCTGTTAACATCTCTGAAGGCAGAGCTCTAAAGCACCGAGAAGTGTTTAATGTGACAGGGACATAGTAACATAGCACTTGTAAGGTAAATCATGCCTTACTCACCTCTTACGGGGTTTTGATAAGGCTGAGGAGACTAAGGCTGAAGAGGTATTTGAAGGGGGACAGGGGCTTGTCACCATCAGTCCTGGCATGGATGCTTTAAAGGGCTGTCATGAAGCTAGTCCTCAGCACTGGTGGCAGTTGCAGCTCTGTAGTGAAGGATGACAATCATAGAATGATAGGTTCATAGAATAGTTTAGATTATAACGGACCTTTAAAAGTCATCTAGTCCAACACCCTGCAGTGAGCAGGGACATATTCAACTAGATCAGGTTGCTCAGAGCCCCATCCAACCTGACCCTGAATGTTTCCAGGGATGGGGCATCTACCACCTCTCTGGATAACCTGGGCCACTGTCTCATCATCATGAGGCTTAGGGCAGTCCCGCAGGCTCCAGTCCTGTGTTCACCAATGTGATCAGTGAAATGGAGTTTAAGAGGAAAAAGTGACACAACCTCTCTTTTCTTGTTCATGGGCTGATTCCCACTTCTGAGGGAATTTTGGCAAGGAGGACATGGTGACAGGGCCCCTGCCAGGGACGAAGCCAAACTGGCTGATACTCTGCAGCAGGGGCATCTGTGCTTGGTACAGATGGCCCTGGCCTCCCTGGAGATTGAGTGAGATTTGCAAATGAGCCCTGTGGCAAATTTTTCAACAATGGGGGTTGTTCCAGCTGTTTTCATTTTGTAGAGCCCTGATAACAACAGCAAAACCAAATATCTCTACATTCCCACACAAACCTCTGTCTGTCTCTTTTAGCAAAATCAGTGGAAGCAGTGGTATCACAATTTATTTTTACAAAAGGCTTGTCCCCAAAACTTTGTAAATATTTATTTATCTATGTCTATTTTAGCTCCAGAGTTTGCTTCTTAGCATCAAAACCTACCATTTCTCTTCCATTTCTATACACTGTGCTGCACAGCTGACATACTGCTAACCCCATGCCAAATCACAAGCTGTAATAATGCTATTAGACCAGCATTTCAGAGAGTTTTTTCTCACTAACCTGTGTCTGACCTTTAATTGATAAACAGCAAAGTGGATCTGATAGCAGGGTGATGCAGAGGCCTTATATCTCTCTATAACTTCAATTGATTGCCCCTAAAATTGAGATAAAGTGATACAAGACCATAGTATCTGATATAAGATAACACATTACTTAGCACATGAATAGAATGCTGAGGCAGAGCACAGAAAGGTTAGACAAGTGAAAGAAACAGGAGGGAATGTGGAGCAAAAAATCTCTGTGTTGAGGATCTCAGCCAGTGTATCAGAATTAGTCATGCAGTTGTGTACAGATTTAAAACATCTTGTTTGATTTGTCTCAAAGCTTACTAGGGAATTTAGCAACACAACTCATTAATTTCAATGAGCATGTTAGTGGCTAACTACACTTGTTGACTCTGAAAAATTTGGAGTCTTGATATTACATTTTTCTTCCTATAAGTTTCTCATGGATTGAGAGCAGTGGCAATGAAGAAAAGTGATACTATGTGGGTAAGTTTATCCAAAGGAATGCCTAATGCAGCATTTTTTTTTTTTCAGCTGCTACTGCTGTTATTAAGAAGATGAATTTAGAAATATTGCTATAAATAGAAGGCCATGTTCATGACCATGTGCAGTGAGTCATCGCTGTTAATTATTCAGCTGTCTTTTCAAAGATACCTGGGGAGTTGCAAAAATGAACAGTTGCAGAAATACAGTTAGTTATTTAGAATTCTTACTAATATATATGTATATAGATATGTATCCATTTGGTTTTTGTCCTGTTTATAGTTTCTCCATGTAAATAACAAGAAGGAATTGTATCACTCGTTAGAAGTGGCTAGTCCCACGATACAGTGAATAACGAACTCTGTGTGCAAATCAGCTGACAACTCCCCCATGCTAAGCTTTATTGTATGCAAACCATTTGTCAGGTGCCTGTGACTAACAGATTGCTTTTTTCTAGAAATCATGAACAGCTAGTGGACAGCTGACTAATCCAAACAGAGATGATATTTCTAATGTGTGTTCTTAGGAATAAATTGCTTTCACAGCTTTATTAACTATCATGATCAAATGGGGCTGTTTTGCCTCTGTGCCCATTTTAGTTGTTGGGTCTGGGTTTTTTTGAAGAGCAGTAGTAACAACATACAGATAGTCAGAGCGAGACTGTACAGAAATAAGGATCCATGTTGAGGCCAGTTTTATCGAACCAAGGAGAGCCTCAGGAAGAATTGCTTTATTTGAAAAATACAGGGAATACCCCCATCCTGGAATGGATCTGTCTGTACTCTGATACTGTGCTACAGTAGCTCCTAGCCTGATTCAGATCTAGGGCAACTAACACCTTCCCAAACCATTCCCAGGCACAGCTCACAGCTACCACTAGCCAGGGATTATTCCTGGAGGGTTTCATTCATGGAGCCACACAGTTTCAGAGACTTAGGGACCAAGACATCATCAATACAGATGTGAAATGTCCCACACTAGTTGTTCTCACTCCCCAACAATACAACATAATCAAGCCACTAAACTTGATGCAACCGCTGTGCCCAGAAAAGCTTCTTGCTCTGTAATAGGTAGGATACTGCTTTCTTGCTATCCTCCCTCTGGGGCCCTGGGATCATGATGGTTTCATCTACACTTCTATCTGTCCTTGCTTCTGGGGAGAAAGCAGCTCGGTCTCGTGCCAAGCTGATATTCAGACCTGCAGTTCAGCAGCACCTGTAGATGTTGTAAGGGGGACTCTGTGCAGCAGTCCATCTCACTTTCAATAATAGGTTTACTGGCTTCCCCTTCTGCAACTTTACATCTTCCAATTTATAACTCTTTGTTTCTTAAGACTAATATCCAGTATGGTTTTACACATCAATCTAGGACCTACCAGTACCCTATCTCAGTTCTAAGGTGCCTCCGCTGAATGCAGTGAATCACCAACTTGTCTTCACCCAGCTTGTTAGCTCCAGCAGGCACAGACCACCTCCATTTTGCTCATTATTTCCCCCTGCTACTGTCCCCATGGCCTATGCCAGGTTTCTTCCTCCAGAGCACAGCCTAGCTGGGCACTATGTCAGATGTGCCAATATCAGTAATAAATTATAAGAACTACAAATAAGAGAAAGCAAAGCTGTATTGCCTGCTATTGAATGTAGTGTCTGATAAGTTGTGTGGACTGTGCGCACAACCAGTGGCACCGTTTGTCAGCACAAATTTTCTCTGAGATGACAGGAGAGACAATGGTCTTGATGTATTTGATGAAATCGAAGACCAGTTGCACTAAAATTAAATCCTCGGTGTTAAAAAAACCCAAACCTCTTGACTTCACATTTGTAGGGAAACTGTTTGCCATGTAGTTCCAGGGGTGAGAATTACCTTTGTTGCACAATATCAGGGAAGATCAAGGTGAAGAAGTGTGTAAATGCCAAACCTCTGACCCACATCCTTCCTTCTCAGCTCTACCTCTTCTCCAGGACAAGCAGAGAGGATGCAGAATGGGAGAGGATTAAGCAGCTGTGGAGGTCTCCATGTGTATCCAGAAGGAAAATCAGATATCCTCACTGCTTGGACCTCTTGTAATGTCTGTCCATGCTCTGAGACCTTAGCTAAGGAAGGTCTGGTGTACCACAGATGTGCTACTGATCTACTACAGATGCCTTTCCCTCACACCAATTGCCTATGTCTTTAGCAGGGCTGATTTGAATCCCTCACTGCACTTGGTGTAAGGGACACCACTGTGCTGTCCAGTACTTATCTTACCCTGATAAAGCTTCAGAGAGCCTGGAAGCAAACCTGCCTCTTGATGCTGGTGCATACTGCAAAAGGACTGTGTCATGACTACTGGAGACATTGGCAAGAATAGAGCCTCTACAAAAAGCCATTGTTACCCAGCCAATACAGATGCAATGTTTTGCTTCTTTACAACTCATCTTAGTCAAGAAAATCCATCAACCGCCTAATTTATGCTGTGCAATGGGTGAGGTAATAGCAATAGCAAAAGCAACATCTTGTTTATTCCTCATATATGAGTCGGATTTCAGTGGGTTTAGTGCAATAATCTCCTATACAGAGAAATATGAGGTGCCAGGTACCCCACTAACAGCAGGCTGGGGAGTGCTCTGCTGTTACTCCCTTTCAAGTTTCTGTGTATATCCTCCTGTACAGAGTGGTCCCCAACAAGAGCTGCTTCTCTTTGCCAAGGCAGCTCCCAAAAGGCTCAGTACAAAGAAGCACCAGTAAAAGCTGAATGCAGGAGTTTGTGCCCCTCTTTTCCTTTCCTTGTGACCAGAGCAACTGACCTAAGAGTTGGTACTCATTTCCTTACACTTTTGAAATCCATGCCATTGAGAAGAGTTTACTTCTGGGGCTAAATTCTTAGTGTGCCACCCTGGAGCAAATTTGGAAGGCCTCCATGAAAACTAAATGGTCATACTTGACTTAAATCCTTATTAAGGAGAAAAGAATTTCTCTCCTGAGGGAACATACAGAATACAGAGGGAACATACATAACATACAGATTTTTTTCTTAGTGTTTTCTTTTCTTCTTTCTTCCTTTTCTTCCTTCTTTTTTAGTAACTCTAGGCATTTGGAATCTTCTAGTAATGTTTTCATCAGGACAATTTGAAGGAACCAAATCAGTCTGTAAATTGCTACAGATTGTTGCTATGAATTATCCCAAAGCCTTTGTGCCAGCATTTTGATTGCTTTAAAGTCAAGTGAAATAGATGCACAGCTTAGAAAAGCCATAAAAAACCCTGAGAAGGGCAAAGAGATTATTCATCCATACCATTTAAAAATGTAGCTTGTAGGTACATGGGTATGATTAGTGAATAAGCATAAGTGCAGCTCTGACAGTTGCAAAATTGTGACACATACAAGCAGCCAACCGTCTGTCAATTCCTTAAATAAATGGATTGTCTAGAAGGAAGCCTTTCTGATTAGTAACAGAAAAGTCAGGTAAGGATTATTTTTTTTTCAATTTGTGGCAAGGTATGAAGCATTGAGTTGTAGTCATGTTTTTTAACGCTACCCAAATCAAAGCATTGTTTCAAATATTTATTAGAATTGTTACTGTGGATGTATACTTATTCTGCAGTGAGCTGTTTTATAATTTATGAATTATAATTGTATATGTTCTCAGTGTGCTGTAGCCAGACTTTGTTCCTCTCTCTGCCTGTCGACTCAGTTGGTTGCTATCCCTTCCATGCTAGATTAGCGCTTATTAGTTCTGATGGATGTTACCCTTTCAAGTTGTTACTAGTTTGACTTTGTATCTGAGTTAGGAGGAAAATGTTTGCCAAAATCAGAGCTGAGAGCAAGCCCTTCAATGCAGATTTCAATGTCCCATGGTTCTCGCTGGTTGCAGGCAGCTCTACCCCCTGGTGCTGTGCTGCTGCTGAAATTGGCACTGAGCAAGGGCCAGCCTGCAGCTGCTCCAAAGTAGTTGTTTCTAACCAGCCTTTACAACCCAGCCCTGACAGATGGTGAGTTACCTTTTGCCTAACATCTGAAAGCTGTTCGGCAACCCCAGTGAAGAGAGACCAGCCTTTGTGAAGAATACCCTGCCTAGAAATGTCTTAGTTACACCTGGCATGCCTACAAAACTGATAGGCATCCCCATTTGAACAAGAAGGCAATCCTGTCACTGCCTTCATAGTCCTTTCTGCCTGGGGATGTGAATCAATGACTAAATCTCCTCTGCCTTCAGTGGGAGCTCCAACATCTAATGCAGGTAGAGATGTCCACCTGTAGATGTAGTAATCTGAAACTGTATCCCATCTCCAATTTCCCTCTCTTAACAGGAGATACATGGGGACACCAAGGGATGGTTCCTCCCAAACATACCTACTATCTAGAAGTTGGGTGAGTCACTATCTGGAGGTATCTGTGTCTGTTTGCTGACTCAAGATGACACCCAGAATGCCAGCTTAAACTGGATACCAGTTACTACAAGGATAAAATAAAATGAGAGCAATCCTACCCCTGCAGTCCACTTAACCGAGTATCCTAGCAAAAACTTCAGCCAGCACCATCAGTTTCAGAGGAAAGGAGCATGAAATTTGCCCAGTAGGAAGGTTCTTGACTGTCAATATTTGGGGAAAAAATATAGGACTTGCAACTAAGCAACTGTTTGCCATTAATACTGGATATTAATGTCTTTTGTACAAACAATCTGTTTCTGAACTTCATGATACTCCTTAAAGTTTATATCTTATGGTAATGAGTTCCTCAGGCTAATTGTGCATTGTCTGAGAAAAAAGTCTCCTTGCATCATTTTTTTCTGAATATATTTGTTATGCCAGTTGAAGGACTTCACTTCCCACAATACTTTCATTATTACTGTTAGCTTGAATTCTGTGGGTTGGAGATTGCTGTTGCATAGATAGAGGAGTAGACTAATCACAGGACTGAAAATTAGGAATTTATGAGTTCCTAATATGTGTTGCCCAGGAAGGGCTCTTTGTTAAGAATTAGTTTGCCTTTCTGTTTTGATCAGTCTATACTAAATCTAGGTGCACATATGTATACTTTTGTGCTAGCACTGAACAAGGACAGGACCACTGCTTTTTCCACTGAAGTCTATTTACCAGCTGGATTGACCAAAGTAGAAAGCCTGCCATCCAGGACAGGAATCAAATCCCTATCATTTTTATGATCTGTGGGTTTACTGTTAAACTGACCACACTGACGTCTCTGAAGTGCTGGGATAACCTCCTGGGAAAGGCCCAGTTTGGTATCCAGACATTGTAGTGAGAACCAGTTCAGCTGGTTTGTTGTCATGGATTAAACAGAGAGTGGTATTTATTTTCCTTCACATGAATGTGCTTAGCAGGGCTCAAAAATAATCAGGAAAAAAGATGTTTGGAGCTAAAATACAGAATCTATTTCTATTTGATTCTATTGGGGCTTTTTGCATTAGAAAAACCCTTTTGTCTTGAAACCTGGCTGCCTAAGCTATATACGTGTATCAGGAGGGAATCTGTCAGAAAAAAATGGACATTGGTCAATGAAAATTTTTAAAGTAAGACATAATAATTAATCTTGATTAGGATTCTTAGGGTTGCAGGAAGGCTAGGTATTTATTCCATGCATTCTTTAAAGGAGTTTACTTGACGTGTCTTCTGGTCTGGCTTTGTTTTGCTTCCCCCAGCTTTCTAAGCTTCAATTTATGTGACACCGGCCAATTACCTAACCGCACTGCCTTAACCTTTCTTTGTGCTGATCCGAGAGCCGAGATAGTCACTCTGCGATAGATCACTATGCTTCCAGAAGGGCTGTTGTAAAGCAAATGATGCTGCATTTTGTGTTCCCTTCAGCATCTTCTGGCATTGCCGATAATGGGCTAACACCTTCCCCGAGCTGCCAGCATGTCTACCATGTTTAACATTAAGGTAGATAATCTCTGGGGCAGGGTTGTATACCCAGAGTTGCCAAAGGCACTGAGGGGTCATTCTGCTTCATTCTGAGCAGTGGAAACTGAATGGTGACAACCTCTGAATTTAGATTTAGAGCCCAGAAATGCTGAATAAGCTTAAGGCAGCAGTGGTACTGCCCAGCTCACAAAGGGACTGCACCACCATCCAGCTCCTATTACTGGAATAAAACACTTTCTAGTTTCCTCTGTGCCTGTATGAATCTGGATTAAAGAGAGACATATCTAAAGCTGTCATCTCTGGAGCGTGGAGGTGTACAGGAGGGACGTTGCCATTGGCACCCCCGGTCTGATGCTCCAGCCCTACAAGCCTGACTGCAGTGTGGCAAGAAAGAACGACAGTAGCTGAATTCTCCAAACTGGTTAGGAAAGCACAGAGACAATCAAGAATCAGAGGATTATTATGGTCTAAGATTGTCACAAAGCCTTGAAAACAAAAGTTAGTTCTCACTTACCTGCCACTGACTCTGGAAATCTCAAGGCACTATAGCTACAGTAGCCAAAGCAACACCTACAGTGAGTTTCTCATCAGGACCCAGGCTGATTTGCAAAACTCATGCTCTGGGCTTAGACCAATACAAAGAAATCTCTGTGCAAGGCCTTTGCCATTCCTGAAAGGTAAGAGCTGGGAAGGAGCCAGCAACTGAGCTTGTTCTGGGACCTCTGTCTGACATTTCTTCACTCTTTGATCCAGAAAGGCAGTGCAGGATAAGCAAAAAGGCAGGTTTGCCTGTCAGTAGTGACGAGAGAAGGGTCTTTGGAGGAGCCTACAGGCCAGTTTCCTCCTCCTGCATTCCTGCCCCTGTTATGGTTTCAGAAGCTTAGACAAATGGTCGTATACACTTCAGTGCACAGCCCTACAGTGCAAAGGGGATGCTGCCCTCATCATGATTCTTGTGTTTAGGTATTTCCAGGAGGAGGAGGGGACAGGAAGGAGAAAAGAAATAAGAATATGTGAACTGCTTTTTATGTATTTTTTAATTTTGCTTACTGAGTGTTAGAAAAACTGTCAGCTGTGCACCATGCCAAACAGGTTTGCAAATCCCCTTGAGTGGACAGCGAAGTCCTGCTCCAAACACTAATAATCCAACTAGAGCATTATGATCAGCTTTCTTCAAAAATTGAAAACGATTTGCTCAAAACTGCAGCCACTGTTACTGCAGCCTAAGTTTTGGCTTTAGTTATATGCATAAACATCATTAGGGCTGTATGACTGCAAATGAAGGCAGGGCTTGGCCAGAAAGGTGATCTGCAAAACAGATGACAATGTCATGTGACAGACTGGGGTCAGCCCTTGGGTATAGTACAAAGAACATTGCAATTCTTACACAACCCGCTCTTTGCGCTCTGAACCTGCAAGCGATTTGTGAGGGGGACACTCACAAGCCTCTAAAAACACAGACAGTGTGCAATGAAGTTTGTATATGCCTTTGTGCTCAGCAGTGACTGGAAATAGAGAAGGGATATGTGCCATGACGTTCTTGATTGTGGTTTTTTTTGGTGAAGGGAGGTAACAAGTTAGGTGTCAAATGCAAAACAGGGTTATTTTCTCGTGATTTTCTCCTTAGCAGCTGAGCACTGAAATGACACTTGAGTGAAAGGACAGGCTCAGTTTGCCAGAAAACCAGTTGAAATCTGAAGTTATTCAGTTGAAACCAATAAAGAGACTGGGATCAAAGTCTGGCCTTGTGCCCAGCTGTGGAGTCCTTTCTGAGCAGCCTAAGGAAAAAATAGCTGTGGATTGCAAACCATCTCTGCAGTAGAAAGTAGAATTTCCCAGTGAAGCAAGCTTCTCATTTATAAAGTTTTTGGGCATCTTGATTCCAGATATTTGCAGGACCTTTAAATATACACCTAAAATGTAATGAGCTTACGTGTGAAATGAACAAGTGTGGAAATCAGGTCATGAGATATTTGCATAGTAGCCAGGAGATAATTATTGGTGATAGTCCAAGCTGAAGAATAGTATCTATTGTTTCCAGCAAACTAGTTTTCATAAACCAACATGAACTTCCTGTACTCAAACAACTCACATCAGCAATGCCTACAATGACATGTAGCAAACTTTTAATGAATCAAGTACATAGGGGGGGAAATAAATCCTAGACAAACTGTAAAGGATTAAACCTAATTTGCAGTGTATCTATATGTTTAAAAGGTCTCTGTACTGTATGTCTTCCTATCATTAAGTAAGTGCAAATATATGCTGGTAAAAGACACTGGATTTTCATTTCAGAATGACCAGGTTTTATTCATACTTAAATACATGCAGAAATGTAGGCATTAATTAATGACCTCCTTAGGTCAGGAGGCCTGCAATAGCTAGGGACCCCATTAGAGGGCATGACTGTGAATAGTTCAAGGTTTAGTCTAACAGGGCTGGCTCGCAATATGCACTAGGTAATATAATTAGTCACTAGCAGAAGAATTCATTCTTATTCTGGCACCATGTGAATCAGTTTTCTCAATGTGAAATGCAACCACCCAGATAGAGATCTGTGAGACTGTTTTTTGTTCGGTGAAACAATAATTACTGCTGCATAAGAAAAAAAAAGCTAAACCAGCAGTGATGGAGAAGTGGCAAATGCCATAGGGAGTTTTAGGTCAGTAAGCAGGGAGGACAAGCCTGCCAGATCTGCCTCATTTGTGAGCCTAACCTCTTGACTGTCAAAAAAAAAGATGTGCTTCAGCTGGAAATTTCCTGGGGAAGTAAGCAAATGGAATAATGAAGCCCAAATCAGGATTTATATTTTAAGTCATATGGAAGTTGAAAGGGTATCCTGGGGAAGGAAAAACCCATTATTTTCTTTCTCTTACATTCCTCCCCATGCATTAGCCCTGAGCTGCTGCTGGAGACATGTGTGGGCTGTGGGCACCCAGGGTTGGCATGCTCTGCTCATCCTTATGCTTCTGTGACTCCTTACAAATAACAAACTGATGAAAAAATGGTGCTGATTGGTTTCAGACAGATCCAGAAAGCCAGGTCTCAATTACACCTAGTTACTCTGAACTCACTGTTAAATCAACTCAACCAGAAATCAAGGTTCATTGTCTTAAACAGGTCTGTTGACACAAGGGACCCCACTCCTCCTGACTTTTCTAAAACTCATGAATTCACCAGGACCTCCATGATGGTGAGAACAGAGCAAGGTGTTGAACGCTTGCTTGAATGCTCTTTCTGTCCTCCCTGTCACTCTGTGTCACACCAGCAGATGCTGGGAGCAAAAGGCCAGGCCCCATGTGGTGTCAGCTACAGTAGCTCCATGGCAGCAAGCAGAGCAGTGCCAGGCTGAATCACTTCACAGATTGGATCATCAGGACTGAAGAGGATTATTATATGTGTAATTTTTTTATCCTGCTGGCCAGAAAACCTCCCTGACTTTTCTTTATGTTTGTTTCCTCCTTTTTACTCTTCCAAGGTCATCTTTTGATAAGAAACAAGTGGTCAGATAACAATATATGTGTGGCATTAGAAGGAAAGATCAAGGATGCCATAATATGGCTGTACAGAGAGGCAGAATATTATTTTCCAGGGAAACTGGTGTTTGCTATTTAACCCTGTTCATCTACTCTGTCCTCTCCCACCAAACACAGTGATCCTCTCTTCACAGTCTTCATGGCTTCTTGGTTTTACTCACTGCCATAGTGCAACATCTCCAGAGCCTCACAGGAACCCAGGTGACTACCTCTATCTTTGAAGAAGCCTTGAGGACCTACACTAGACATGTCTATACAGAGTAACGAGGAGGGTTTGGGACACCTCTGGGAACTAATATCTGAACAAATGCAGATTCATCCTGCTTGTCTGCTTTTAACAGAGGTGACCCAGTTTCCTTGGTACTACCCAAGGGTCAGCCCCTCAGGCTGCAATTTCATTGGGAAAATAATTCATTAAAGAAGGGAGAGCTGCCTTATCCAAGGTAGATAAATAAGCAGGGGAAGGAAGGAGGGAGCAGAAGGAGATTTTCCTCCCTGTCTACTTCCTCCCTGTTAAGGTGTCCTGGTTTGATTAAGAACAGAACTAATTCTGTTCAGTGATTTTACTTTTCAGTTCAGTTCTTGTAACTAACCTGCACTTTCTGAAGGTAGCAGCCTGTTTTCACAGTGTCTGCTTCTAGCAGTGGTAACACCCCATGTTTAGAGTTACTACCAAGGATGGGTGTGCAGACCAAGGCCACTGCTGGACCTTGGGTACTACATTAGGGGGTACAGGAAAGTGAAAGGCCACACCTGCAGGGAGGAGCAGACAGGGTAGGTGACCCCAAACTGACCAAAGAGGTATTCCAGCCCATAGACATCATATTCATCACAAAGCTGAGGGATCTGGGGGGTCTGTAGCTCTCTCTGGGGGCACCCAGGCTCTTTTCCCCTCTTGGACAGCTTTGCCAGCTTTGCTTGGCTTGGCTCAGGTCCTCTTCCAGTTCCTTCCTCGGAGCATCCAAGGAAGACTCTCTCCATTCTGCCTTCAATCCCAATCGGTGTGTTCCTGAATCCAGTACCAGAATCCAGCTCCTGAACACACCTCCCGTCTGCTGCAGGGCCCAGTCTGGGACTCGCCTGGTACCTGCTCCACAGCATCAGTGGTGATGGTGATGCAATTACCATCAGGGGGATTGGGTTCAATACTGGTTTTGGATATATTTGTACATATTCTATTCTATTATTAGTATTATCATTAAAGCTGTTCTAGTTTCCTTTTCTAATAACTAAGCCTCTCTCCCTTATTCCCTTTCTCTGCCCCTTTGAGAGGGAAGGGGGTTAATAGAGAGCATCTGTTATAGGTCTAAGGGGCCACCCTGACCCTAAACCGTGACGTAAAGTTTGCAGGTTAAATTGCTTTAGGTCAGGTTGAACCTGTAAATGCCTAACAGATATTATGACTCTCCTTTTCAGGTATGAAGGTAAGAAAGTGAAGCACACATATCCACCCAACACAAAGTTTCGGTGCTCTGAGCAGTCAGATTTCAGTGACTATTATTATGGGAATGGTGTGTGGGTGTGTGTCTCTGTGTGAGTGCGTGTAGGACAGGAATATCATATGGAAAACTGAATAAGCTGAGTAAGTCAGCTAGTATAAGCTGGCTAGAACGAGAAGAGGTCAGAAAGGGTCCCAGAATATAGGGGTTAGGCTAGGGTTGTTGAGCTGGGACTGGAAACCATCTCTGATTGCTCCCATGCTCAGGGATAACAGGCTTAGTGCATTCTTGTAAATGCACAGAAGTGCACTCAAGATCTCTATCTTCAGTTTCTTCTCCTAATTAAAACTGCCTAAAATAGCTGAGACTGTGGCAGTCTATACAGATCATGTTTCTATTTCAAAATGATTATATCTAAATATGTCACAATTGGTCAAGCTGGTAATGCACCATTTTATCCTCCCAGTACATATCTAGATGCTAATTTCTGCTCTTATTATTCAACCCAGAATGAGCACTGATAAGGTTTTCAAAGAGACAGTCTTGGGAGAGCCTTGGCCTTAGACCATCAATATCTCATCTTGTGCACCATACAAGTACTGTACTCAGAAGGAAAGATAGGAAAAATAATCTATCTTTCCTCAAACCTCTGTGCTATAGGGAATCAAGCAGTGCAAACCTGCATGCCAGGCCCTTTCACTGAAAACTGTCCCTAGGAGACTTATCAAACCAGGCTGCTTCTCCAGTGCTTTAGGCAATTAATGCAACTTCTTTATATTCCTAAGGATCCCCCACAGCAATCTCTGACACAGACACACACAAACACACATATTCAAAGTGGCTTACTCTCCTATCACTTGATACATAAGGATGGGCAGATGAAAAAAGACAAAATGTTAAGAGATCACAGTGATGATGACAGTCATGGATATGCTGATGTCAGGGGATGATATCCGGCACAGCTGAATTCAGCTGATATATCCTGCTGCATTGCATTGGAGTCATGGTAATGATAAGTTTACATTAAACAATATCATGTTATATGCATGGATATTTCATCCCTTTGTGGTGTAGCAAAATCAGTGAACTAGGCGAACCCTCAAAGGGCTTGTAGACAGCTTTGTTGATAAAGAAAATGGAATGGAAGTGCCTTGTAAATTATTGATATCACATATTGCATGTGAACTTTTGACATGGCTGTCTCCCTGCTGTCGTTCACTGCATGCCATAATCCCTTCCTTTCCTGACAGATTTCAACCTGTTCCACGTAACCCTTGCTATTCCTCCAGCAAGGGAATTCAGCAGTATCATAGGTTCTGTACAAGAACTGTGTTTTATAAATCGTTCCTGCAGTTAGCCTTCTGGCAAGCAATCACTTAACATGTTTTAGCCTCTCACATCAATTCTCAGGAGTTTGTAGGTCTCAGTCTACAAACTCACAGGATCCTGTCTTTGGATAAAGAAAAAAAAGCACTGAAAAGTGAAGGAGCTAGACCTTCAAGAGTCTTCAGGTATAAACAAATTTTTCAGAAGAGCTCAACTGTCTTTAAGCCCCTGCACAGGGGTGAGATGTTCAAAAATGACCAATGCCTTAATAGTTGCCACTATAATCCTTTTAGATAGAATTTAAAAGCCTACATGTTGATTTATTTGGAGCCTCTGGACTCAGTAGTGAGAGTTGAGGTCTCTGAAAAATTCAGCAGTACTTCATCAACAAAGCCTAGTAAAGAATAAATATTACAGAAGGAAAGGAAGGAAGGAAGGAAGGAAGGAAGGAAGGAAGGAAGGAAGGAAGGAAGGAAGGAAGGAAGGAAGGAAG
>JANHFX010005956.1:0-27980 GCA_027560015.1 Chloroceryle amazona | reverse complement strand
TAAACATGATGTAATTATACCAATATGCTTAGACTTGTATGAGGAAGCTTGCTTAATCTTAACTTGTATTCTGACTGCCGATTATTCGATTATTTGCATAGACACAGACAAATTCGGAAAGGATTGAATTTAATACATCTTTTTCTCTTAGAAAATGAAGAGCTGAGATAATACGTAAGAAATGCGTATGAGAAAGGAATTTATCAAAAGAAAAATGCATTATTTGCAGAGTAATTAATGTATTTGTTGTGAGAATTGTAGGTTATGTTACTCAAAATTAAACACAAGTAAATAGAAGGTATCAGGATATATTTCTAGTGGCAGAGGAGAAGGAACATGAAACTTTTGGCTCTTAGAAATTTTTATAGGACTGTTTTGAGAGAGGAAAAGAGAGAAAACAGAATGCTGTTCCTAGGTCAGTTTTCAGATGATTAGCTGGCTAACTACAGTGGCATTAATCTCAGAATTACAGCCGCAATACCCAAGTATGCTTTTGAGTCTTTAATATGAAAAGTGAACTAAGATGCAAGTGTGGTTGGTGAATAGCTTCTAAAACTTAGAAGTTAACCATCCTGATTATGAATTGGGTTCAATCTTTTCTGATATGGGTAGACGATAAGTAGATCTTTACTGTGTGTCTGTGGGCTGTCCTATACAGGTAGGATATCTTTCAAATAGTCTTTGATTTAGCTGAGGCGAAGCAAGGCTGGAAGCAGTCATCTCCAAGCTTTACTCCATTAGTGAATTTTTTAGGGTTTTTTAAATCTTTTTTTTTGACAAAGGTTTGTCAAAATGGTTTTAGATGAAAGGATAACTTTGTCTAGGGCAACTAAATTTGAGATGTCACAAAAAATTAGGTGCCTGAGCATTTTGACTGTTAAAACACGTATAGATATGAAAATTGCTATGTGTTTTTATTGATGGAAAGAGCCTGTGATGAGTATTAGGGATCTGTATATCTTTTTCTAGACTACAGTAAGTGTATTTTATAAGCACAGCTTATTAAATCCTAGACTAGTTAACTGTGTACATTGCAAGTGGTGTTATCACAGTAGCAAAAGCCTTGGCACAGATTAATTTCTGGAATATTTGTCCAGCAACCCAGGTGGGTTTTGCAGCTTGTGAAGAGCTGTGTGCAATTATAGCCGTAATGCCACCAAAATGCTGTTTGCCCTGAGTTGTCTGTATGAATTATAATTACAGCAGTGACTGCAGTGGGCATATATTCTGTTAATAGAGAAATTTGCTTCACCTATGAGAATACTATCTTCAGTATACAAAACTACATTAGTACTTGTGTGTTAGTTTTCAGGGAGTTTTTTTTTCCTTAATGATTTAAAATTAAGGAGGATCCATTCCCAAACTTTGAGTGATTGACTCATTGTATGGCCTTGGGCAAGTTACTCATCCACCTTGAGCTTCAGTTTTCCCAGTTAGAGTATTAAGTAAACAGTGGGAAACTTGTTGAAAGCCAAATGTTGCGATTGAGTTGAGGATTCCTTGTTTTCTTGTGTTTTACCTCTTGACAAAAAAGTAAATTTCTGATTTTTTTTTTTTCTTTGAGTCAGTATTTGAAAAACTCACTCTAGAACTGCTACTCCAAGCTATAGAACTAATACTTAAAAGATTTTGGGTTCCAGCCTCCTCTTCAGTGTACACCTCACTTTGTCCTACTAGGTCTTCTGATCTCGCTACTCTGCTGCTATTTCTGTGAATGACCTGGGAGACTGCAGTATGTCCATCAGATAAAAATAAGATTTTGCTGCTATCTATGCAAGCATTAAATATGTGGGGTGTTTTTGGGGTTGATTTTTTTTTTTCTGACTATCAGCAAACTGTAGACCGCTTAGAAAGCAAAACAACCAAAAAAAAACAAACAACCTGTGAACCAGTCCTTCTGTCCTTAAATCAAAGAATGCTGTTGCCCAGACAAGTGCTGTGAAATTCTTCTGATAATTTATGCTGGCTCTGCATACAACCTCTTGCTTGAGTGCTGAGATCTTGAGGTTTCCCCTGTTTGTTCTTGGATGAGAGAGTTTTCCCCAAGGGTGAGTGGACTGCATTGTGGAGACTGCAAGTAATATTGAAATAAGTGTACTTGTCTTGAGACTTGTTTAATGAGCTGCTTTTCTGCCTTCTGAGAGAACTGTTGTTCCGTGAACCGCTCTTCAGATGAGTGGCATTTTGTGCAGGTTCTCCTTATGAGATGTATGAGATGTACCAAAGCATCTCATAGAGGTCAGGGGAGATTGATGGGAGCTTTCCCTCTTTAAGTTCACTGCTTGGCCTACAGGTCTGTCTGCCGTTTGTGTAGCATTCCAGCACAAGCAAAGCAAAACTACTTCTACAGAATGCACCTGAGGGAAGGAAAAGTTTATAGTCATCTTTGATGTGTGCATGAATTCTGTTTACGTATGTTTTTGAGGTCAATGGAAAGAACTTTAGATTTAAAATAACGCTGTCAGTAAAGAATCTGAACAAAGGCTCTTAAACTCTAGTTGTAAAGCTGTTGCTGTAACCTCTGGTTACTTCTAGGTGGCACTACAAGAAAAAGAATATGCGTATTCACTAGTTGTAAGAAGCCAACTGTTGAGCTAGGTGGGGCTCTGGTGGGCATAGTGCAGAGAGGAGCAGCTAGCTAATATTCTAGGAGAAAGAAGGAAAGGAATAAACTTGCTCTACTGTGATAGAATTAATTGAACTCTGAATTGCGTTTTACATTAGTGTGAGACAGTGGTTGCTTAGTGACAAGCTGGTTTTGCTTTAGTGCCAAAAATGTGATTGTGTACAAAATTTATATACGTAGTTCTTCAAAAAAAGTATAATCACAAGGGAAATGGTTCTCTCTTTCTCTTAAATATTTAAATGAGACTGTTTTATAATACAGTCTTGCAGAACAGTTATACCGTGGGTACCTGTGGGTACACACATGGGACATATAAAATAGAGTTTTATTGTGGGCTAAAATTTGAGTCTTAATATTCTGCAATGTTTTTTACATTTTGAATAGGAAAAATCATAACATATTCCACTTGACAGCCTTTTCTCAACTTTCTGCTGTTGTCAAAATACATGTCAGTTTTTGGATTTGTTTGAAGGAGAGGGCTCTGTTATAATACATAGTCTTGAAAATTAACTTCAGGAGATTATAGCAAGGAAGCAGTGTTCTGGTATGAAATAAAAAAAAAATAGTCTATGAAACATAAAACTAAGTAACTGAAATCTTCCTTCTTTTTCAGCAGCTCCACGAGACTGTGAAAAGAAAGCTTGATAGTGCTGCTTCCCCTCAGAATGGAGACCAGCAGAATGGCTATGGTGATGTATTTTCTGTGTCCAAGAAACTGCGTCGTGATGACGGTCTTGGTGGAGTGAGTGGTTCTTCCAATGGAATGCCCCCTGTGTCTCCACTCCATCATCTTGACAAGAAATCTGGCAGTGGAGATACCTTACAGCTTAACGGAAAACATCCTGTGGGCCTAGATGGCATCAGCAAGAAGTGTCTTCCAGATTCCAGCCTGCAAATGAATGGAGGTGGTGATGCTGATGACTCATTTCCTCTGAGTTTGAACAAAGAGTTGAAGCAGGAGCCTGTAGATGATCTTCCATGTATGATTACTGGAGCAGGGGGTTCTATATCTCAGAATAACTTGATGCCTGATCTTAATCTTAATGAGCAAGAATGGAAGGAACTTATTGAGGAGCTTAATAGATCGGTGCCTGATGAAGACATGAAGGATCTCTTTAATGAAGACTTTGAAGAGAAGAAAGATGCAGATTCTTCAAATTCATCTGCACAGACTCCACTGCCACAAGATATTAACATAAAGACTGAATTTTCCCCAGCACCCTTTGAACAGGAACAGATGGCATCTCCCCAGGTGAGATCCACTTCATCAGGTTCAGCATTTCTCGGTACTGCTTCTGTACCTGTAAGTGCTGCTTCTCCAGCAGTTGGTAGTTCTCAGGCTATGTTTCAGCCTTCCAGTCAGTCAATGACTGAAAATCCTAATCAGCCCATGATGCAAACATCAAACCACTCTCAGAATGTCCAGAGGCCGCTCCCCAATGTCTTGTTACCTGGGAAGGGTGCAGGAAGTGCCAAAGAAATGTCTTCTGCTCATCAACTTCAGCAGATTGCTGCCAAGCAGAAGAGAGACCAGATGTTGCAGAACCAGCAGCAAGCTTCACAAGTCCACCAAACAAATCAGATGTCTACATGGCAACAGTCTGGGTCTTCCCATAGTCCACTGGCTGTCCCATATAGCATGGAAAATCCCACCAGCCCATCAGTTTACCAGCCGGACTTCAACAATCAGAAACTCATGATGCCTAGTATGGGAAGTAAAAGTTCACCAAGAGCTGGAGGAAGTTACCACGTGAACATTTTGGGTCATCAACAAAACAGCTTGAACCAGAACCCTGTGAATAGTCAAGGTTCCATGCTGGACTATGGTAACACCAAACCTCTTTCCCATTACAAAGCAGAGTGTGAGCAGGGGGTTACAGTACCTGGTCAGAGCAAGACTCCCATGTTGGCATACATCCAACAGCGCCAGCAGCCACCGCTGTCTCATGTGAGCGATGACCAAAATGGGATGATCCTGTTGAAACCCAAATCTGGAAACATTGCCTACCGACTACCACACAGTCAGGTGAATATTCTGAGTTTTATTGCCTTTCCTTAGTAGCAGATCTAAGGTTTCTCAAGAAGGTGTTGAATAGGTAAGGCTTGAGTACAGATTACTTAGTATTGTTTCAAAGCAGTTGCCACCCGAGTTTAAATAATAAAATGTTAATGTCCAATAAGCTGAGACGAGAATCGAGAACTCTGTTTTCCACTGGGGACAGTTTTTAATACTCAGTTCTAGGTCATGTGGTAATGTGTGATTTCCAGCTTAAGGCACTTTATGTCACACTTCATGGAAGCTTCTGCATACAGATAAATAGATGCTTTGTAAACTTTTGCCTAAAATAACTCATACAAAACTGCAGTGTTAAAACAGAGTTCTCAAAGACGCTTTGATTTCTTTACCTTCTTTTTAGTCCCTACTTGTGTCAGAGTTGACTCACTATAAAAAGACATGCCTTTGGTTGCTTCTTTTTGAAGAGAGATAGAAGTGGGGGCTGCATTCCTGATTTCTTGGGTGTTTCTTGGGACTTTTCAAATCCAAGAATTTATTATTAGTTAAGTCTCAGGGGATTGAGGAAGCATGGGTTAGGAGACAAATGTAGCTTTAAGAATGAACAGTAGTAATATTTGTCTGCTTGAAGCAACATGCTTCAGCTTTTCCTGGAAAGGAAAATTCCACATGGTGCTGCTTTGTTTTGGATGTAACTAATGCTACAGGTACACTGAAGGTGGAAATTTATGTGGTGGATGGAGGTACAGACTCCTTGGGATTTTGTAACATGTGCCTGCAATGTACGTACTAGAGGACTTGTTGAGAAATAAGGTCTTTGTTATAAGGATTAAAGCTCCTCTGGCAAAAGCTGTTGAAGGTCCAACTCCAATAATATGCTCCCTGAAAACAAAACAAAAACCCTGTTAAAAAGGTCTGTTTAGTCTGTGATGAAAGCCATGCTGATAATGCAAGTCTGAGCTGAAGATGTGCTTCATAAGGCACAAAAAATAATATCTTTTTTAAAAAAAAGAGAAATGGTAACAATCTAATGACACTTCGATGGAAGGAGGAGGGGAAGGGTAGAGATGACTGACTGTGTATCTCCCCCTCACTGAAAAGAGGGTGACCTTGCATCTGCACTGCCACACTTGCATGGAATTAACAGAAATACCCATGAATGCTTCTGGAGAATTTCTCAAAAGCTTGCATGTAAAACCTTAGCACAGCATTACCTATATTTGGCTCATGATTTTTTCATGGAACTACAGCTGAACTACAAGCCGAACCCATTAGCTGAATTCTAATCGTGAAAGTAGTATTTGTTTATGTAATTAGAGATGAGGCTGAACTGTGCTTAAAAACTGTCCAATTTCAAATGGATTTGGCAGTACAGAGTGGACAGTATTGGATCCTCAATGATAATAATTCCATGTTACTTATCTCAAGTTCCAATCTCTAAAAAAAGCAGACTTATGAAAAAATAATAGCAACAGGCTAATCTGTAGTAGTATTTTTGTCTGTGGAGTATGGTGATGGTTAGTTAGCTGGAAAAATGCATTAAGATTCATTTTGGTCAGCGATAGTCTTCTTCCCCTTTACCTGCAAATGATAAATACTCTGATGCTAAACAAAGCAATTTTAGGAGGGGAGGCATAAACACTTGCTGAATTAAATATTGACAAGGTGGTAGGATTTAAATATGTTTTGTATAATGTAGATTTAAAACGTAGTGTATGAAAAGCTGCTACATGAGTAAACTGAAGTTGCTGTGTTTGAAGTGCTGTTTGTTGCCGTTCCTCTAGCTGAGCTGAAGCACACAGGGCTACACTTGCCCGTTTGAGCTGGACTTGAGCTGGACTTTGGGAATTACTTCAAGCCTAAAGTTAAAGCCTCTGTTCCTAAATGTTGTGGAGCTTCTAACCTTAACTCTGAATTGTCACTTCTGTGTCTGGCACTTTGTAAATGGGTTTTTGGCTGTCTTTAATTAGCTGAACTGGAAACTGTATCACACTCTGCCTTTTCTGGTAGAAGTTTCACAAGTGAAGAAGCTACTGCATAAAGATAGCAGAATATAAGAAACTGATCTAATTTTTATTAAGTAGTATAAATGTACAGATAAGCAGTAATTGGCAATTTCTTTTTTTTGTTTGTTTTTCTTAAGATGTATTATGATTCCTCTCCCCATGAAGACTTTGTTTATAGAATCTCTTTTCCCTATCCTGTAAAATGATTAAAATAGTACAAGGTGTGGTCATTGCCATTGGAAGTGCTTTTCTTCATATGTGTAACTACAGTTTCTAAATTCTGGAGGGCTAACCTCTTCCAGTAACTGATGCTACTTTTTCTGTATTCTGCAGGATCAAAACCCTTCTCCCAATGTCCCTCGTGTTCCTGTTTCTGTTCCGGGCCCTAGTGTGGGTGCCCAGGCACCCAATGTCTCCATGGCAGGTAACCACAGCAACCCACCTTACCTCAGCAATCAGCAACAAGCAGTGGTGATGAAGCAACACCAGATGCTGATGGACCAGCAGAAGCAGAGGGAACAGCAACAAAAGCACTTGCTCATGGAGCAACAGAAGCAGCAGTTCCTTATAGAGCAGAGACAGCAACATCTTCTGGCTGAGCAGGTGAGATGGGCCAGCAGTCTTGTTTTCTTTGCACTGATTTGCTTTGGTGGATGAGACAGCATTTGAGATTTTATTTTTTTTTTTTCAAACAGTTATCAGATTACAAAATAGGGCATGTAAACTACAAGGCGCTTTGGTATCATAAGTATAATTGCTGGTTTATGTTTCTGTAAAAGTAACCCAAGCATGTAGAACTTGATTGCTGAGGCTTTTATCTGTTGTTACAAGGCACTGTGGTGAATCAAAAGCATAAAATAGGTAGAGTTGCGTAGTGTGAAAATGCAAAACAATACCTATATGGAGAGAATGTATCATACTAACAACGGCGTAATTCTTTGTGAAAGAAGGAAAGCAAATGGAATCAGAGCAAGAATAAAGATATGGTTGAGATACCATTGATGCATTCTGTAGAGCTTTAAAAATGGAAGCAGCGGGAGCAAGGCACCGTGTAAGCTCATTGTGCCTTCTGCCTTTCTTCCCTGCAAGATCCAAAACAGTTCATGTTTCAAATTCTAAAATGTCTTTCATGTATTTATTTGGGGAAAATAATTAGACACCTGCATCCAACTAGCATCTTGTCCTGCCCAAAGAACTTAACTCTGCTATCAGACTGCAGAAAACTACTTTAGCCTCTCTTAGGGGAATGGGCTTCTTGCACATGTTTCTAAGCTTTAAATCTCTTTCAAGTCTTGCATCTGTGAATCAGCCCAAAGGGCCTTACTGCCATCATCAGTGCTCTTCTGCATTTTCAAAAGTGCATGCAGGCATGTTCCAGGCAATGGCACTGTACATACAGGGAAATTATCAATATCTGGGATGGAGGAAGGGGAAGATGAATTTTTGAAGATATTTAGAGACTCTGAGAGAACAATATTCAGATCTTCTGAAAAAAATGTAATGATCTGTACTGCTGAAAAGTTTTATCTTTAAAGATAATGGGGGGAGGGAAGAGCCACAGAAACTTGTCCTTGGGGATAACGGGAGGAAAAAACCCAACAGTGGATTAATGGAAAAAGAAAAAACAACCCAAAACTGAATCTATCCCTGAGAAATTAAAAAAAATAAAATAAAATTAAAAAATCAAATACTTTGGAGTTCAACTGATAACAGTTGGGAATGTGTAATTTCCTTAATTTTTCAGCACTGTTAGGAGATGATAAATCTGAATCCTCTTAACTTTAAAACTGGGAGTTATTATCCTGGTATATAGAATTTTCACTGGAATAATAGTTGGGGAAATAGAGGTGGTGAGATAAGGTCAGGTAATGGTTGCAGGATGACAACACACCTTTTATTGCAGCAACTGTCTGTCAGAAGTTTTAATTAAGAAAGAGGGAAATAATACAGTCTCCTCTGAACTGAAAATATGTGAAAGCCCATGTTGAGGGGAAGGGCGTAGCAGAATCCCAGTACCATGGAGTTGTGGCTGTGCCAAGTCCTAGCAAATGGCTTTTTTGATCACTAGCAAATGGCTTTTTTGATCACTAGCAAATGGCTTTTGTGATCACCCGGAAGCTTCTGTTAAAATAGAGGACTAGATGTAGGTGACAGAAAAGCCCCTTCAGTTCTTGACCCAGTGTAGGTAATAAGAATGTGGTTGGCAGTGTTTTAAAGAAAACTGTGTGAATGTTGGTAAAGAAACATTTTTGATATTTTGGTAGAAAAAGTTTGGACTAAGGGAATATTGTGGGGAAATACACTATCAAAGACTGAAGGACAGAGTATGTTAAAATCATCAATAAGATCTTATTTTCTGTATGAGTTTTCTGATTTGTAAACTTATATAAATAAATTACACTTTTTAGTAAATCATTCAGGTTTTGATGACTTATGTTAATACCAAATCTCCAAAATTACTAATTGTTACTCTTCTAAAGTGTTATCAAACAGGTAATCCTTGAAAGAAGGTGGGGAGAAAGGAAATTTAGGGTGTTGGCTCCCTGCTTATACTTTTGCACCCCTGGTGAATGGTGATATTAGAGTTACTAGAGTTCTTATGGCTACAGCCCAGTAGATTTCCTTAGCTAAGTTATGGACCTCACAGTGTCAGGCCTCTCTGAACACTGGGGTCATGTATTAGAAGAAGGTGCTAAGTAGCATATCTCGCACGCAGTGCTGAATTTTAGGTTTTTTTACTATTTGCTTCTGCTTAGCCAGCACATGTTGCTGTAGTAAATATCAGTATTCTGAAAATATTTTATGGTAACTGCAACTAACATATACAACTTGCATCTTTGCATAGTGGTACTGGCATTCTGATTCCAGATAAGGTGCAACTTTGCTTTGGTGCTGAACAGGCATCAATACTGCATTTGCCATACTTTCTGGCCTCGTGCTGCACAGTCAGGCTAGATCTTGTTAATGTAAAAGTGTGATATTTGTTTCTTTGGCTACACGTGATGTAGATGATACACGTGGATGTAGTTTTACAAGGAAATTTCTGAATCATTTGATCTCTACTTGTCAGGTGAAAGCTGGTTTTGCATTTGGTATTCCGCCGCCTCCTTTTTTTTTTTTTTTTTTTCTTCCCCCCCGGTTCTGCAGCTTTACATCTCTTTTTGGCTTCTGCGGTCAGCCTCTTTCAGGTTTGACTGGTCCTGCAAGCAACAGGTCCTTTCCGTCAGGCAGCCTGCCCTCTTCGTTCCTCTTCATGTCTCAACAGCTTCCTAGTTGTAGACAAATCAAAAGGATGGTAGCAATGTGTATCTGCCTCTTTGTTACATTGCAGCAGTCTCTTCTTTGAAGGCTTATTGCAGTCTTTACCCTGGTACTCTTGAAAGGAATTTCTGTCCCCTTCCATACTCAGTGTAACTTTTCAGATAAGTAGGTAGTTGTACATTGTATCACTACTTAGTCATGTCAGCATTTCAGTGGGGTTGAGGATACCTGTGGAAGAAGAGCCAGAAATACTATGGTGCTAAGTTTCATATTGTCAGAGCAGCCTGTTGGCTTATTGATACTGTCAAGGTCTCTGAGTGTACTATTAGTGCATGTTTGTATACACTTGGCATTCTACACAAGGCTTTAAATTTCTTCTTCCCCAAAAGTTTCCTAATAGGAAATTAGCTTATTTTATTTCTCATATGGATTTATCATAAAGTAAGTATGGGTTGAATGTGCTTTTAAAGAGGCAAGTTCTTTTTGAGACATTAGTAGGATTTGTTTCGATTGATGCATTGTTAAGAAAATGGTTTTGAACATTATTACAAATACTGTGTAGTTCCTGTTATAAACTTAGTTCTGCAGTTTTCCATAATCTTCTAAGAAAACCTGTGGTAGATAAAAAACTTGTGTTTGTTTATATTTTTTTTTCATTTATATGCTCAGCTTTTACTTTTCTGTCTAAGACTGTTGATATTTGTGACTTGTAGCTTTACTTAATTTCTAAAGAGAGGTCTAATATAAATTGACCTGGAGGTAAAGAGCAAAAAAGTATGTGTGAATTTTCTATACACACTTGCTTTTGCTCTTTTTGTACCCATTGGTGTCTTGAAACTATTGCTAAAAATGCCTGCTGATGTTACTGATTAAAAGACTAACATCTCAGACTGTCAACATTATAAAGGTTTTGGACACACATTACAATAGCTGCTGTTGCCTCTAGAGTTCCTAGTCTTGTCACTCATCAGATTAAATTGTATTTGAATCTTGAGAATGAAGGTCTGAAGTGACTTGAAGGCTGCAGAAGTCCCTTTAATTGCCAGTTCTGCATAGAAGTATGCAGATACCTTGTTTTTATCCAAGACAGTCAGAGCTTGACTTGTTTTCTAATCGTGTTGGACCTTCCTTAGGAGAAACAGCGGCAGCAGCAAGAGCAGCAGCTGCAGCGGCATCTGACTCGACCGCCTCCTCAGTATCAGGATCAACCACAGAATCCATACCAGCAACAGGTTGGACAGTTCACAGGTCAGTATGCAGCAATTGATTGAGTAGCTTTTTATTAATTTATTACGTTACCTTACCACATCACTGTGCCTTAAAACATTTAGACCTATACTCTGATTCAGTTGCAAATTAATTGCTTCCCCTGTCCCAGATATTCAGGGCAGCTTAAACTTGTGATTCTTAATATTACTCTGGAAATGGGTAAAATTCATAAGTACCTTTGTTGTTCTTAAGGCCTTTTTATAGTACCATTTCCCTTTGTGGGCTGTAGATGCTCCTTAACTGTAATATATTAGGATTCAGGTTTGTTGTGGGGTCATTCTGTGAAACCTGTCACAGACCCTCCTTAAAGAAAAATAAGTGATATATTATTTCTCTCATCTATTAGGATGAGTTTAAAATTTTCTTATCCCTGCTGCCTTTATAAGGAAATGCAATTTGCATTCTCTTCATTACATTTTAGTGTTCTACATGGATTTTATTGTAGGAGCAGCAACTTGGTATGTCTTTAGCATATTAACACTGATAAATAAAAGATATTGTTACTGTTAAGCTGGAACAGCTTCATGAACGTGGAAGAGCTATAGAAAAGTAAAAATTCATCTCCTTACCTGAAAAATCCTTACTTAACAGGGCATCAAGAAGCCATTTGTCTTTTTTCATAAGCGCTTTTTTGTATGCTAGGTTTTTTCTGTTCATTTTGTTTCCTTACTCTTTATGTTCCCACAAAAATAAATACTGAAAGGAAAAGATGCAAGTAGAAATGTGATACCCTCATTCTGACAGTGTTCATGAACATGGGGTGTCTAGTAGAACTAGGACTGGGTTTTGTTACTTAATTGAAAAAACCTGATACCCATACCAAAGGATTGTCTTAACACAGTGTGATCTGTAGTAGCCTTCAAACAGTGCACTGAAACACTTTTTTTTTTTCTCCTAACACTTTTCTACAGAAATACAGTAGTACACTTGTTAGAAATAGAGGATGTTTTGCTATGGTGAACGTCAGTATTATTAAAACTATGTTTAACTTGTTACGATGCTTGTAACTTTTTTTTGCATCTTAAATCCTGGTATCTGTACTACTACCTCTTCACTGTAGCATTCCAGTAAGACACTTCCCTCACCCATCCACCATTTCCCCTTATAACACTGGTGGTTTTACAGTACGCCTTGTTGATAATTAATTCAATATTATTTGAATTATATTTTAGTATGTTTGCATAAAATTTGGATCCAACTTGGAATTAATAATGGAGAACAAATACTCCTCAGTTATCTTAAAATCTGAAAAAATTCTGCAGTTTACTTTTTGATTTGAAAGTAGAGAAACTGCTGGTGTAGGTAGGTTTCCCTTGGTCAATGGTAGGAAGTGGGAAGGGAATTCTATACATTATACTTAAGGATATTCTTAAGCTTTAAGTAAGGGGCTGTTTCTTCTACAGGAAGAAATGTTTACTCAGAATTTACAAAAATGGAGGACTTGTTGGATTGCTGAGAAGACTTATTTTTGCATATCATCTTGCTTGTTGGTCAGCTATGCAGATTAGTATAGTGAATATTGCATTGTGGAAATCCAAAAGATACTTGACCAAAAAAAAAATCTGAAAGTTATATAAAACAGAAGAAATCTGTGGAATTGGGAGAACACAGGACTGGAAACCCTATAGCTGTACAATAAGAATTATACAGTGTATGCATGGAAAAACTGACTGTGTATGTGCAGCAAGTGATTTTTTTTTTAACAGACTAGCAAACTGTGCATGCACTTCAAAGTATGTGTGTACACCTTTTGTTCACAAAGAAATAGCAGAGTCCTGCCTTTAAAGTTGTGGTATAAGTTTTTTAAATTGATGATGCTGAACTCTTAGAAGTGGTATTCAGATTTTTTAGGACATTGGCGTATCTGTGTTTGAGATCAAAGTGAGGTGCTAACTGGAGCAGCTGTCTTTAATTAAAAAGTACTGCTGTCTGTCTGGTGGTTGCATAGGTTGGTTTATATAAATGCAGCTGCACTTCTATTCTGGATTATAGTGTCTACAAGCCTAGGTTGGCTCAGGTTGAACCAAGGTATTTAATGTACAAAATATTTCTTTGTGTTTCAGGATCATCTTCAGCCATGCCTGGGGTCAGTAATTTAGGACAGTCCAACTCCAGTAGTCCACGAATGTTTCCTCAGACCCAGAATATGATTCAGATGGGACCTGGACACAGTTCTGTTCCTCCACTCCAGTCGGGCTCCAGTCAGCAGGATCGGGGGGTGACTCAGTATACCAATATGCAAAACATTCAGCGAGGGGGATTGTACAACCTCCCGTCTGGTATGACACAGATGGTTCCCCAGCATGCAACTCAAAGTGCCAATGGACAGCCACCAATGCAGAGACAAGGCAGCTTGGGCCAGGGTGCTGCTGTTCCTGCTGGGTATGGGCAGAATACATTAGCAAACTCAAGTATTTCTCAGCAGCACAATAAAGGTGCGGTGAATCCCACCTTATCTAAGCCACAGATGGCAAGAGTACCAGCTGCTATGGGGGCTCAGAACCCATCTTGGCAACACCAAGGTATCCCTAATATTAATAACCAGACGCAAGCAAACAGTGGCTTAGGACCATTTACTGCCAGCTCCTCTTTCCACATGCAGCAAACTCATCTAAAGATGGCCAACCAACAGTTTGCCCAAGCAATGCCTCAGGTAAGCCTAAGCACCAGCAGACCGATGACCTCTATGAATGCTGCCGTCTCTGGGCAGATGTTGTCATCATCTTTAGGTGCACAGCAGCGGACAAACCCACCCACACAACAGCAGGTACCCTCACAGCAAGTCTTGCCTGGCATGAACCAGACTGTTCCAGATCTGAACACTTTCAACCAGAATCCAAATCAGCAAATGCCCAACAGAGGTAATCTGCACTGTAGTCAAGGGTACCCTGTGAGGACAACCAGTCAAGAGCTGCCTTTTGCCTACAGCAGCCAGTCGGGCAATAATGGACTTCAGAACTTAACTGGTGACACAGATCTGATAGACTCTTTGCTGAAAAACAGGACTTCAGAGGAGTGGATGAATGATTTGGATGAGTTGTTAGGAACTCACTAAAATGGGGCTGGGGGTTCTACTTTTTTAATTATTTTGTGAAATATAAACAACACTTGGACCAAAAAACCTGTGGCATTGAGGAGACTTGCAGGTATTGGAGGTAAATGGTTGGGAAAGGGACTGGAGCTGCTTCTCAATGAGTGTTGATAGATGGTAATGGTGCACCAAGCAGGTCTGCTGGAACAGCACTCTTTATCTTGGTGTCACTAAGGAATTGCACACTCGAACAGGTCAAAACATACTTTGTGGGTCCTAGCCAGCCTTTAAGAAATCTCACTTGCAGTGTTCTAAAATTGAATTCTTTAATTATTTAAAAATAAAACTGAATTCCACAATAGTAGTGCAGAAAGAAATCAAATAGTTGCACAAATTGTGTTTAGGACTTAGTCTCCTGCAGCTATTACTTGCAATCATTATTTGTTCATAGCTTGACATGCTGTTCTAGTACTGTCTGTCAAATTTCTGACTTTTATTTGAGAATAGTCTGTATGCACCTGAGTACGCTTGCAAAATGTTTTGGATTGTTTCTCTTCCCCATTGCTGAAGTATGTGCCTGTACTCTGGGTAAGCAAGTGATACTTCACAGTAAATATTTCTAGATGCTGGTAATAGATGAAAGAAAGTATTAAACCCTGGCCAGTTAGTCTAGGTAGTCATCTTAATAGATTGTAGTCTTTTTAAGCTGCAGTTTGCACTCTTTTGTAGAGAGGCACAGTTCTTGGCTTATACCTTGCTGTGTTTAAAGGGGGAATTTCTTATGGGAGAACTTTTAAACTGTAGTAGGTTTAACATGAATTGTAAAGCCATTTACTTTGCACCTGTTTCTTAATAACTTATTTCCAAAGGTAGTTGTATTTAAAAGAAGGCTTTGCTTCATGACAGCTCATCTAGTTTTCTTTGTTGTAAAACTAACTTTTGAGATCAGTTCATTCCCCAAAGTTTGCCGTGATGCAAGGAGCACAAGACTTTGTCACTTCAGGATAAAAATGAGGAAACACTTTGGCTGAGAGGTGGAAAGTCCTTAACAGCAATAATAGCACAGGCAGCCTGGGAGCAGGGTTGCTCCGATATGGAAGTCTCCCCCTTTAAATACCTGTTTGTTTGTTTGTTTTTAATACTGGGTTATGAGTTTGATAATCTTTCTATAGACTGGTGGATTTACTTCTTTAATATCTCTTGAAGCAGATGCTGGTTCTTCAGCTCAGCCCAAGGAGACCTCTTATCCATGTGTTGTGGTCAGTCCCAGAAAGGACACAAACCACCCTGGGAACAGTCAGTGTTCCAAAGTCCTTACTTTCTACCAAAAAAATCCCCTGTCCACCAACAAACCACCTTGCCTTAACCTTTATTTTAAAATAAAAATCAAGTTGAAAGCTTTTGTTTTAAATGCACAAATACCTCTTCCCTTTTAAATCCACTTTCTTTGAAAACTCCTTTCTAATCAAACCCAGCATTGTGATTTAAAAGCAATTTCCTTCAACACAGACTGGTTTCTTCAGGAGTTTTCTGCACTGCAGAGATGCATGAGAGATGGGTTTTTCCCCAGAGTGGGTGAAGGGAAGTGAAGGATAACATTGGTTTCAAAGAAGGAAAATATTTTACTGTATCTGCAACTCATTTATGAGACAATTTGCACTTTTAAAAACTGCTTTTTAACACTAATACTTTAACCTTTTCCAAATGTGCATGGAAGATGGTTTGTCCAGCACACTTATCTAGTGTGGATGAATTGCGCTCTGTTGAAAAAATTTGATGTTGTATCATGTTGAACTGTTGGTGAAAGATGTGCATTGATCAGTGGATCCCACCATTGAATAGTGGATAAATCTTCACTGAAGCAGACTTAATCCCTCGTAGAGCTTTTGAAAAAATAACATAAAGATTGTCTTTGGGAAGACAAAGGTGTTAGCGACTTTGGTTGTTGACACTTCTGATATTTTCTAGAATAAGTAGTTGAGATGCAAATAACTTGCTAACTTTTCTTATACTGGCAATCTAAAAAAAGAGCTGGAGAGTTTGGTTTACTATTAAGTTAAACCAAAACTGGTCCAAGGTAAGTGTCATTAGAAGAGTATAGATATAAACTAGCAATGGCAGGGGAAGGAGTGTTTGCTGTATTTTTATTTTTAAGGGTTAACTTTGCACCAGTGTGCCTTCCCTTCCTGTCGGGGGTGCTTGGGACCTCATAATTTCAAGTGACATCCTTTGATGTCACTAGTTGTTTTTTTCCTCCCCCTTACAAACACTTGAGAAAATTAACAGGGTAATAGGATTCAGCTTTTCTTTCTTCCCTGTTTAGGTTGTGCTGAAATCTGCTACATTTTCCCCGTAGATTTTGCACACAGGCTTTGTTCTGAATAAGTCAAAATACAATACATCCAGTTGCGATTTAATTGGAGGAAAAGAACTTCTGCTCTTTGCATTATTACTACCAAAAAGGCAATCCAGCTAAATGTCCAGGAAAATGCAGATGTACTTTTTCCTCCACTGTTTCTGGAAGCTGAGGTGGATATTGCCCTGCTTGACCAGAGGGTTTGTTCAGGAAGGTATCTAGATTTAACGACAGGGCCTTCTCATGGTACTGTTGAAATAAAATTGTGTGATTCTAGGCAAACTGTTTTATGACACCCATTGGTCTTTGTATGTGAACAGGATCCAAACAGTATTTAACCTGATAGAAAAAACAGCCCTCACTCCTGGTTTTGGTCTCTGTCCACATAATGTGGTCAGACTTTTGGAAATATGGTATTACTGTAACAAATTTGAAACAGTTCAGTGGAAATGAAAATATGGTTTAGATGTACATAGGTGCATGGGTGGGGCTGGGCTTTGCCTCTGTGCCCTTCAACATGTAGCGGTCTAGATATGCACTTGGGCTTTCCATTTGCTGCAGCTTCAGAGCAATAAAATATATCTCCCCTGAACTGTACCTAGCCAACCGCCCATGGCTTTATTTATGAACTGCGGTTTTGGTTGGGTAGGAAAGGTGAGAGTGTCACTGTGTAACATCCACTGCCTTCCAAAAACCAAGATTCAATTGAAAAGGGTGCTCAAAATTTTGTTATACACATTTCCTTTGTGTAAATAAATGTTTACAATTTTATATTAAAGATTTGAATAAGAGTTAGATCTTCTGACTGTATATTTTTTACTTTTTATAGATTTTTAAAACTATAATTCTTTATATATGTGTTTGGGGGGTATTATGGTAAGTTTTATGCTTGTAAATGGAGAACAGTTGAATTTGATGCTAACCTTTATGAATTTTTGTCATTGAAATGTGTAAAGAGTCCATTAATCCCCTTATTCTTTTACTACAATTACTGGTGCACACCAAAAAAGAAATCCTTCACTTCTGTTTTATCATTATAAAATAAATATTTTGCTAGTGTATTAAACACATGGTGTGACTTCATACGTTTGCGAGCTGAGCAGAGTTCAGCATTACTGTTCTAGTGAGATGGTTTCCTTCATCACAACACACAATTTTGGTCAGCCTGTTACTAAGGATCAAATTCTTCTGCCGTGTCTTATCAATTCTTACGGTTTCAGAGTGTCCATTTAAACAGGACAGAACTGGATAAAGAGGCCTTAGAAAATTCTCCTTTGAAAACAAAGGCTTAATGCTACACCCACTGTTTCTGGAGTTTTTTTTGTAATGCAGTTGTAGGCCTTAAGCTGGGAAATGTAACTGCAGAGGTGGTTGTTACTGGTGAAAAAGATGTTGTTAACTGCTGAAACCTTGCATGTGCAAAATTGTAGACTACCAAGAATATGCTCAGATTCCCTCTATAACAGGCCTTAGAGGTTCAAACTGGTTTGAGACTTCTAAAAAGACAATTATGTTTGATGTAGGCAGATGGTACACACACAATCAACAAAAACCAAACCCAAACTGAGAAATGAGGAACATGTCCTGCAAGCATGAGTTAGTGTTTCTGAATGAGGAACAAAACACTGGCAGCAAGTTGCATACAGATTCTGTTTTAAAGCTGGTAAGGTCCATGAGCCTCGGTGTAGAGCTGGTGAGTTGAAGAGGCTGTGGAAATAGCAGTGAAAAAGGTCTTTCAGACCCTATGGGGTTGTTGAGTCTTTTGTAGACAATTATTGTATGTTGCTTAGAAGAGAAGTAAAACAAAGATCTATGGCTCCATTGGTGCCCAAAGGGGCCCAGCTTTAGTGAGTTATGTTTAGATATTAATATGTTCTTGTTAACAAGTTATGACTTCACTAATTATTCTGAATTGAACATCTCAAAGCAGCTTTCTTAGTGAATCGTACCACTTGCAGCAGACCCAAGGCTTCAGTTATGTAGCGCTTCCTGTTTGTCAAGCGCGCCTTTTAGCTGATGAAAGTTAAAAGTTTCATCATGTCTTCAGTTCTAAGCTAACATCTCAAATGTCTCCAACCACAGATTTAGCAGTAGCAATAAAGAATTTGTTAAGTGACACGTGCGTTTCTTGCTACGGCTGTATTTGTTTTACATGTTGCAGTAATTTCAAGCATCCCCTCGTGTCTAAGAATTTTAACTAGCTTCAAACTTTGAAGGATTGTTCTCCAAGCACTGAAGTTGGTGTCTTATTTTATAGCTGTTGTGTTTAAGGCCCCAGCTTGGAGCCTTTATATTTCCTCACAAAGTGCATCCTGACTTATCTTGAGTATATTTTGAGTGTACTCCTGCTCAAGAAGTTGTGTTTGGGGAGAGGGCACCTGTAACTTCAGAAGCTTATAATAAATGAAATAAGTAACAATACCAGGTATGAGCTGCTTCTCGCCAATGGGAAACTGTGAAGTTACTACTTTATTAACTTATTTATTGTTCCATCATTGTAATTAATGTTGAGTAAACCAGAAATTTCCCAAACTGTCCGCGTTGAAGTGACAGACAAATGTGTGTTTTTCCTAAGATTTTTAAGGAGTCACTGGCAGCTTGTGATCAATGTCTGCTCAGAAACTGGGTTTTGTCTCGTGTTTTTTGTTTTGATTTGGGTTGGGATTTTTTCACTGGCTGTTACTGTTTTTCCAAAGGCTAATGTAAATCTGTAATGGAAGTCTTTTAAGTGTTTTCTAAAACCTGAATTGTTTGTTGAAGTGGTGTAATCAGCAGTAGACCACTGGTGACATTTTCCCTCTAATTTTATATTAGACACTCCAGATGAAACCTTGGGTAACCAATAGATTCTATTAAATACAGAACTGAGAACTTTCATGTTGTATGTTAGCCAGGAAAAGGTTTGCGTTACGTAATTTAAAAAGTATTGGAAAACTGCAAAAACTGAGCACTAGAAAAGAACTGTACTCTTATTTGGAAAGCTTAAAAATAATTAATATGATCAAATATTGGTATGCTCTTTTAAAAATACATTATCCAGTAACAGAATTTATTCCAGATGAAATCTAAAAAAAAAAACAAAAACAAAACAAAAAACAACAAACTTTCTGTGTGGTTAACTCCACTACTTGAAATAAGAGCAGAAGGTCAAGTCATTCATTTGTAAACGCCTGTTCATAATTTTTTACAACCTCACACAATTTAGATGCTTTAGAGCTAATTAAAACTAGCAATGAAAGGACTGAATCCCATCACCTTTTATTTGCCATCGGTATACAGTTCAGTCATGGTACAGTATCTGTAAATATAATTGCAAGAATTTCAGATGCAGAGCTTTTGCTGTCAGCTAGTTCAGCTGAACTTGTCTGGACTAGCTGTTTTCTGATGGCTGGTGCTTTTGGAAATGGTGTGGAGAGAGTTAAGGTGTGGTGGAGGAAACACGTGTTGCTGCAGAGCGATGAGGTGGCTGTTGTAGAGCATGGGAGTGTGAGAGGATTGGAGAGCTGTTGTCCTCCTTGAACTGAGTGGTCCACAGTTGGCAGCATGAGAGAGCAGATAGACCTGCTGGCCACTGTCACAATTTTGGGAGTCCTGGAGCAAGGTAAATGTCCTTTATTTAATGCTAGGTAGTATTAAGCTAATTATTTTAAACTTTGTGAAACTTGGTTTTGCTATTTTCTTTGAGTCCCTGTGGAATGGAAGATGCTGTTTTCCAAAGTGATTGATGATCAGCCAGTCACAGTGGAAGTGTCATGCCTGAGGAGGTTCATTATTTAATAAGGACTAAAATGATTCACAAACCTTCAAGTCAGCATCCTAGAAGGGAAGGAAATGGAAGTTTTACTTTGAAACTCAAAACAATTTTAGCAATCAAATATCTTAAAACCATTTTTCTGTGATTGAATTTTAGCAGGTAATTTGTAGCTTCCAGTGACAGGAGGTAGCCAAAATAAAGGCAGGCAGGTTAATAAATAGGCTGATGAAGTCAGTGTACAAACATACGTTGCATGTACATGGAAAAGAGCATCATGTGCATGTGTTATTTCTTCTCTGTAACCACTATAATTGTGTTCATACAGCTTAGCTGCATGGAGCAGATGACAAGATGAGTTGACAGCACACAGTAATTTGGAAACTAATGCAAGCCATTCTGTTCAGAAATAGATGCAGATATCTTCAAAGGAACTCAGTGACTTCTTGTAACTTAAATAGATGTCTTTGGTTTAGACCATTAAGAAAGAAGCGACAGTATTGCCAAACTCTGTGCTTAATTGTGGGTCCCTTGGAAAAAAGCCTCTCCCCCTCAGGCTTCAGGAGAATCACCGAAGGGGATGTTCCCCATGCCTGGAGTGTGAACAGAGCCCACATTTTATTAAATTCTTCACATTTCTATGAGGGAAGGTTTGTTTGTGAATCTTTTTGACTGAATTAATTCACTGTAGAGCTATTGCACCTCTTTGCTTACAAATGGATGTCAATCTCTGAGGAGCCTGATATATTTTTTAGCCATCTCATATTAATTAATATGTGTTATTTAAAACATAAATTCTCTACTTGAAAATAAATATTTCTCAATTATCAGTGATTTCCCTCAAAACATTTATATAGAAATATCAGCAACTACAAATGGAAGATAGTTTAGTCTTTTTTTATTAAACTAAGTGGGGATGAGGGGGGGGTTTAGTGTGCAAAGAGAAGGCAAAGACTTGAAACTGAGTTACAGAAATGTTACTAAGCCCTTTCCCTTGGGAAACCCTCAGCAGCCAATTCCTAGGTAGCGGTTTTATCTCAAACATATTTTGTTTTATGATAACTTTTTTTATGGTCTCTGCATGGGAAGCCAAGGAGCACTTACAAAATACTGTGTTTCCTTCCTTTCTACTAGTAGGAAATGTGTGTGCTGATGTCACCTTGATTCAGAGCTGTGCTGTAGCTTTTCTTGCCTCTTTCGAAAGGATATTCTGTGCGTGAATGACAGATCTGAGATTCATTCTGACAAGGCAGAGCACTGAAACACCAACATGCGCTCTATGTACACTTTCATCACATCCTGATGTAGGAGACACAACTTAATGGCTGATCTTACTACAGTTTTGGTTGATTTTTAGTTTTATTAATTTCTGGGAGTCCCGTTTCTGCATTCTTTCTAAAAACTTTCCCCTTTTATAGTTTATTTACACTCAGTTTAGCAAAGCTCTGAGCTCGGTGCTCTGTAGATTTGTGCCTCTGCCCTGTGTTAAATTGTTAAATGCTGTACCAGAGAGCAGAACAATGCTAACACAGGATTTTGATTTGGTCCCCAACACACCTTTTTTTTATGACTTCAAAGGAGATAAAGCTTATGAAATGTCACTGTTTGTCAGTCCTCCCAGAGCTTGTTTTCCAGGTTCACTCAAATGTGGCAGATAGCAGCTGTAATATGGTTTGATGTTTGTGGACATAATCAAATAGAGAAGGAAGGCCTGACTGATACTTCCATAAAGAACAAAGTGCAGGGAGAGCTCAGCCCTTATGAGCCATGTGAGAATCCACACAGACTTACACCCTGAAGACATGAATAATAGGAAACTAGCTTGGAAGGTTCTGCAGAGTAGATGGAACTCTGTTCCCTAGAAGTCCATGCTGAGAAGGGTTGTGTTTTGAACACCTCATTTGGAGAAGTGCTTTTGGAGGGTGATTTTGCATCCTTAATACTTCACCTGTACAGCAGGTTTGGAGGACAGCTCACCATCCTCCAAAAGTCTCTTGTTTCTCTTGGGTGGATTTATGTATTGTCCATCCCTAAGCATAAGGGATCTATTGCAGAACTTGTCTGGATGTTTGCCCCTTGTACCACAAGCAAAATATTAAGCACTAAGATAATGGAGAGGCTGTGTCTGAAATTCTTCTTGCCGTGCTCATCGGCCACAAGAATGCTGCATTAGGAAGAGTGCAGATGGCACAAAGCAGGATGAAGGTGGTTGCCCAGCAAGGTCAGGCTTATGCCACAAGCCAGAGCTGCGCATGGTGCAGCAACTTTAGCTCAGTCAATTTCTTGAGAAGTGGCTGGGGTGGGACGCTGAGGTCAGTAAATAGTTGCAAAGGAGAGAGGTGCTTATCTGGTGTGAAGATGAGATAATGGGATGGGTCACAGTTTCATCATCTTTTTTGCAAAGATCTACCACCTTCTACTGAAGGGCCAGCTGTATGTTACCACAGACCTGGCTGGCTGCTTTCACAGAGGGGATGCTATGCTGCGTCCCACTGGATCTCAGGGGCAGGACCATGTCCTCACCATTGACCATAATTAACATGCTACACACTCACAAAGTCGGGGTGGGGGGAATAGCAAACCAGTTACTTCTCACCTTTCCCAGCAGCACTGGTTTAGGGCTGGTTGACTGCACATGCTGTGGAAGACACTAGAACATGTGAATACAAGTCTATGTGTGTTTAAACAAAGACTCTGTTGTGTAGTACACAGGCCACATACCGTCAGATTATTTACATTTCTAATTCCCCTTTCTTCAAGTGTTCTTTTTTGTGGGCACACATGTGTCTTGTCTTTAATCTTGCAACATCTGTCTCTACTTTCCCTCTCTCTCCTGCTGTTCTGCTTTTCTTTGTGAGGAGAGGACAGTCCTTGTAGCCTGGCTTCTTGTCTCTCTGTTCAGTGGTCTGGAAATGTTGCAATGCTAGGACTTTGCTAATTCAAGTGATGCGTTTAGCAGCACCCTGCCAAAGCCACCAAAGTAATTGTTGTTATAATTTTCTCCTGTAGGAAAAGTCTCATTTTCAATAAAGGCAGCAGTGTAGTAGTGCACCTAAATAGAGACACTTGAAGCACTAGCAATCATCCCTGGGAGTTCAGAGTTATCATCAATAACGAAACAGTTCAAATATTCATCTTAACAAGTTTACATCATTTTGAAGTGACTTTCCATGTACCTTACAAATGTACAAAGCAGCAAGGGAACGGACACCAGGTTTTAGTACTTCAGCCCAACCTTGGCACAGACTGAGAGCAGTTATTGGCAAAATGTCTGCTCCTTGAGCTGCTCAAACTTTGGGGCTCTCCTGCAGAAATGAAATGGAAGAAATAATCACCCCCTTCCCTGTTTTCTTCTGGTGCTATGACTGTAAGCATCTCTAATTGCTTAATGTTAATCCCAGTGCTTCACAGTTTGGATGCTGCTCCGTGACACTGGGCCATGCTGGTATAAAAGTTTGCACCCACTAGCTATAGTGGGAAGTGTTAATATGCTGTTCCCATCAGACAGGCTGACGCTGTACTAATGCTCTAAATGCAGAGCACAATATAAAAAAAAAATTATTCTGTGATTTGGTGTGGACTCAGTAAGGTTTTAGGTGCATTGCTGGCCTTCCTTGCAGGGACAGGGCATGTTTGATCTGCTGGAGAGCAGCACCAAGGGCTCCACTGCTGAGTGTAGGACTATGCAAAGCACCAGCCAGCCCATGGCTCTGTGGCACCAGCTCTCTGCCAGCGTAACCAAATCTGAATTTAAAGTACGAGCGTGAAATAAATGGCACTTTTATTCCAGGTTCTGTGAGGCAGCTCTGGACTATGAACTTAGATAGTATCAGCTCTTTTTCTTTAACCATTTGCTTGATTCCAAGCTAGATAAAGCTTGGCTAAATAAAACACTGCGTTGTTCCTGTGTGTTCTTTTTTTAGCCTATTTTGCACTGCAGGTGATCTATGCCCGGCGGAAGCACAAGATCTCCCCTCCAGAGACAACAGGTCACCCTGAATTTGAGCGGATCTTCAGAGCTCAGTAAGATTTTGACTTTTTTTATGGCGACTCCATTGAAAGATGACCTGAGTTAAGTGCTGCTACCAGGAGAGACTGAAGTCACCCTCAAGTCACCTTGTCACATTGCTACTGATAACTAGATTTCTTTAGTATTATTATTTATTTTTTGTTTAATGCCTTGCATGCAGAAGTCCGATTTTTGATTTGGAGCACTTTGCTCTGGCCAGAATGTTTCTGTGTATCCACGATAACTCTCCTCCTGGCACTGCAAGTGGCAGCCAAATTACACATCAGTGGCCATATGGAAGAGGTACTGAGCATTAATCCATTATGATCATTAAGTTTAATATTAATGTTGGCTCCAAACTGTGAGAGTAGCTGAAGCTATATTAGTAACCTAGTATTTGTTTGCAAGCTTTTTCTGTTGAATTGAAGCAAATGTCCTTGCTGGCAGAACCAGCTACGAGGAAGTTTTAATTTTTTGCCTTTCTTTTAAGCAGTTGTACTGTGAAAGGCAGCTCTTATGGGCCTATGCCGAGGGCTGTTTCTTTTTGCTGTGTTCCAAAGGAGAGAGCAATGCTGGAGCTAAACTGGAATTGTTCACATACCCCTTTGGCTTCCAGCAAGCACCAGATTCTGTCTTTCATCTCGATTGTTCTGTTTTGTAAGCAATTGAAAGGAATTGGCCAGAGCTAGTTTGAAGGATAGTTCAAGCATGGCTCTAAATCCTGAACAAAGCAGCTGCGTTTCCTCGCCAGCATGTAGGAGACGTTTGTGGAGGCACAAAAACACCCGCTTTGGTCTTTTTGCAATGCAGTGAAAGGCCATCCTGCACGGGAGGCACCAGCCTTTGTTTGCTGGGTAGCTGCTGATGCGGCTTTTAATTAAATACTAGGCTGTACATTAACCGAGTTGTGCTGTGGGCTGTGGAGTGCCAGGAAGCCCCCTGTTATATTCTGTGGAGAAGTCAACCTCAGTAAACTTGGGTTTGAGAAGGTATTTCTTCCTTGTGTTTTTTTCTCCTCCTTTATTTTTTTTTCCTGTTGAAAAGTATAACAAAGGATAATTGGTTTTGATATATTAAAAAAAAAAACGAAGGTAAAAAAGGCATTGATTTATTACTCACTTGTGGAAACAAGGCAGCCTCCCCTTGCTGAGGCTCAGACTGCATTTGCAGCATAAGGTTGTTCAGCTGTTTTCCAGCTCCCAAGGCTTGGTAAATTTTTTGGCCAAATTTAAAAATAAATTGCTGATGGAATGGTAACAGGTAGGAGAAATTGAAAAGCAAAACCATTGCCTTAAACAGCACAGCTGTTTTCTTTTTGGAAAGATCTGTATTTTTGTCACTAAAGGAGAAAGGAAGGAAGAAAACCTGGCTACAGATAGGATCACCCTCTGCTGAATTTGACCTGGAAGAAAGCTCCTTCTTGGAGCATCAATTATGTGATACCAAAAGGAATAGAAAGCTCCTTAAATAATGATAAAAACCCTCCATCCATGCAGTTGTTAAGTTGTAGCTGCACTAGATGTCTGTGAAGGTGCTGCACATGGTGCTGAGGACAAAACCTATTGAGGGTGCAGCTAAGACAAATCTTCGTCTTGGCCATAGCTTGTTGTCACAGGCTTTGTGTGAATGTGGATGATGTGAACACCATGTATTGTTGGGTGCTTTTCTTCTCTAAAATACAAACACTGGGTGTCCTTGGCTGCAGAAAAGGCCCTTTCTCCCCAGCACAGCACAGCAATGCCTCTTATCAGCCCTTTCAGTTTGCTCTATTTCTAGCTCATTTCTCTGGCCTCAGTTAAGCAGTCTCTGACACGTGATTTTAAATCTCATCTCTGGTTCATCAGGGCAAATTGCTCAGAGTACTTCCCGATCTTCATCTCACTCCTCTGGGTTGCTGGAATCTTCTTCCATCAAGGTAAGGGGGATAGGTGGAGGAACCCCAACCCAACCAAAATGCACAAACCAAAACCCCTCAATCTAAATCCTGTTATGATGTAGGTGCATCCTCTCTGTATGCTTGGTGCTGTTACTTGGGAAAAGCAAAGTTCCCCTTTGGCCGGACAGACCAAGTGGTGCCCCACCTCCAGCTTGCATGAAGCTGCTGGCAGCAGCTGAACTGGTCTCCTGCCCAGAGGAGAGGTTTGGTGGCACTGGCAGCCCTTGCTCCTTTTTCAGAGCCTGGCTGTCTCCCTGGGTTGCTTCTCCTGGATAAGGTCAGGCTGGCACACGGTGCCAGGGCAGCATTGAGCCAAAAAAGAGCTGCAATGCAACGCCCAAATTGCTACGTCATGACAGGAAACCATAAACCAAACAGAGTCATTCACCATCCATCCCGCATCAGGCGGGTTTGGGTTTAGGGAACTGGGCTGCTGCCGTGGGGAGGATGTGAGCAAGGACCATGGAAGGGAGCATTGTAAATCCAGCTCCCGGGGCAACTTGGGGTGGGGGGTGGCAAAGAAGTTCATTCCTTGCAAAAAGGGAAGGAAGACAGACCATTTCAACTCCCACAGCACTTTTTAAAGCCCAATCTCTGGTTCTCATGGCTGTGCCCCATCTGCAGGGGGAAGCAGGGACAGGGGTGACTGAGCTGGGCTGCAGCTCTGGCACATTCTGAGGACCCCCAGCCCCATCAGGATTCATCATCCCCTCACTCCCACAGGTGTGGCTGCGGCGTGTGGGCTCCTCTACCTCTACACCCGCTTCAAGTACTTCCAGGGGTATGCTGTGTCTGCACAGGGAAGGTGAGTACCCAGCTGGCACCCCAAAGCAATGCAGGGAGGCTGTGTGCAGGATGAAGCCCCCTTGGGCAGGTTTCCTTCCTGCATGTGGGACTGAAGGCAGAATTGCATCATGTCCTCTCCTCCTGCCCTCCGTGCACTCATGGCACACCCTCTTTCCTGGCTCAGTCTTGAAGGAGGGGATGGGATGGTGTCCTAGTCTGCATCCCCAGCAGCATGGGTGGCAGGTCAAGGCGGGGGGGGCATCCTGCCCCTCTGCTCCCAGTGCTCTGGGGAGACCCCCCTGCAGTGCTGGGTTCAACTCCGGGACCTCAGCACAGCAGAGACTGGGACCTGCTGGAGCAGGGCCAGAGGAGCCCCAGCAATGCTGGAAGGGCTGGAACCCCTCTGCTGGGAGGTCAGGCTGAGAACTGGGGTCACTCAGCCTGGAGAAGAGAAGGCTCCAAGGAGACCTTATTGTGGCCTTTCAGTGCTTAAAGGGACCCGATGAGTGTGATGGAGACAATCTTTTTAATAGGTCCTGTTGTGACAGGACAAGGGATGATGGTTTTAAACTAAAAGAGAAGATTTAGACTAGAGAGAAGGAAGCAGTTCTGGCCCAGGTTTCCCAGAGAGGTGGTTGATGCCCCATCCATGGAAACCTTTCACGTGATCTTGGCCAGGGCTCTGAGCAACCTGCTCTAGTTGCCAATGTCCCTGCGCCCTGCAGGGGGTCGGACCAGATGAGCTTTTAAGGTTCCTTCCCCCCACACCAGTCTGTGATTCTGTGAGGCCAAGCCCCCGCTAGCGGGCATGTGTCCCAGGTCCCTGGGGGATGTCTGATAGTGTTTTCTCCCCGCAGGCTGGGGCCTCTCTATCCCAGCGCCCGCCTGCTCTGGCTGCTGCTGGGCGTGGCGGTGGGGGGGCCCTTGGCAACTTT
>JANHFX010005953.1:18205-32643 GCA_027560015.1 Chloroceryle amazona | reverse complement strand
GGCGCCTCCCCTACGGTGGCGCGGCCCGCCCCTGCCCGGCCCACCGAGCCCCTGCGGCGCAGCGCCTGGCCTGCTGCCGCCTCGCTCGCCTCCGCCCTCCGGCGCCGCGGCCCGCCCGCCGCCGTCTCGGTTCGGCCGACTCCGTCTCGGCTCGGGGCTTCTTTCAGCTGTCTCTGCTGGGTTCAGCCTCCCCCAGCACTGCACAGTCCCGTTCAGCCTGACCTAGTAAGTCCCAGCTCAGCACCATCTAGGACATCGCAGTCCTGCCAGGCTTAGCACACCGCAGCCTGACCTTGCCCGGCTCGGCTGGGTTCAACCCAGCCCAGCTTGGCTCGGTTTGGCCTAAACTAGCCTGGCTCAAAGCAGCGCCTTGTCATGACAGCCAAGGCCCATAGGGAGATAAGAGAGAGGCTGCGTTGCTCCAGTGGAGCCTTGTCCCATTGTGTTGGGGCTTCTCTGCCACATGCAGTTGGGTTTCCTCAGCACTCTTGCACTCTTCCCACCCCATCCTGTCCTCTAAAAGAGCTCAAATCACCCCTTAAGAGTCATGCTCAGCAAGGCTATGGGGTGGGTGCAGCTATGCTGGTAGCATCACACAGCTTTTTTTTGTAGGCCACTTTAAGTGGATTTTTTTCCTACCGTGAAGAGTGTTGTAACTGTAAACACTCTCCCAACTTGTGTGTCCGCAGCTATACCGTGACATCTTCTCCTGCTCTGGAAACCTGACTGGTCCACGGAGTGGGTGGCAAAAGCCACCTTTTGAAAAGAAAGCTTAGGCCGTGAAGTTGGATAACTAGCAGTGAGCTTGGTTTTGCTTTCTCCTCAGGTCCTCTGTGATGGGGCAGTCCTGGGAAAGGAAATGTGCCTGTCCCTCCCAAGCACATCACTTCGCCCTTCTGGCCTCCACAGGCTCTTCAGTTGCATCATGGGTGGGGAGATGTCCCATCGCTGCTTTCATTGCATGGGGATACTAGAGCCCCTACGGCTGTGATTCCTGGGGAAGCTACTTACCAATGTGTCTTTCAAGAAAAAGTCTCTGGGATTTAGTTCTGAAGGGGCCTTCAGATTTCGGGGTGGAAATTGTGTTTTTGCTGTGCTGCGTTTCAGTTTCTAAGTGTTGTAAATTTTCTTTTCAGGAAACTTGGAGACAAATCTATGGACTTACAGAAATGCAAGGAAGAGGAGCTGATTAAATCTTTGAGGTTTTTATGGGATGTTACCCCCAGGGAGAAGCAGCATGTGCTTTGGAGATGGTACCAGAATCCACAGCTTCGATGGCATTGCAATATTATAGTAACACACTTGCCGTTGCGAGAGGATGGGCTGTAACACCAGCTAACGTGTGGGAGTGCAAGTCCACTCCCCTCCCTTCGGCAGCCTGTGGTGTGCTCACTGGCGTGGTGATGTTGCCTCTGCCCATCCCCTTCCCACCCCTTCATTCCTCCACAAAGCACAGCGTGACACCCCCTTGGCTGTGCTGATTCATCCCCCCCATTAGGAATTAATGTGGCTGGATCTGCGAAATGATCCCAGCTAACAGTACCCCCCCAATACCTCTTTATTTTGGAAAATTATTCAAGGATCCAGCTTACAGAATGGCACGATAAAAATCTTGGCAAAGCTGAGCTGGCAGCAGAAGGAAGTGTCAGGGCAGGAGTAAGTGGTTGAGGGCGAGGAAATGGCAGGAACGTTTTCAGCTGCTGTACCATAAAGGCTCAGATGTAACAATTAGACACACTTCCACCCCTTCTGTCTGGTTTGGTTTTTTTCTTTTTTTTTTTTTCCCCCAAACAATGCTGAGGTTGCACAGCCATCTAACATCCTTAAAAATCTCTCATGCCAAAAAAATCCCTGGCGTCAGCAAGAGCATGAGGCACATCAAGTGGGGAGTGGGGCAATCAGCAGTTGGCTACTACAGAATCAGAATAAGGGGAGAGTTACAGCCCCATAGAAAACCCAGGGCACAATCATGTAATTAAAAAGCCATTATAATGCATATGCCGCTGAGGAGGATGAGGTATTAATCATGGTCTGATTAACGCTTGAAAGCTTGACCGTATGATCTGGATGTATTTTTATGTACTGCTGTTACGTATGTGTCTGTTTGCCCCAGTGGTGAGAAGCAAACATGTCTGAGGCTTGGAAGATGAAGTTTTACTTGATCTAGTTCGTTGAGTCATTTCCTGTGGATTTGTGAGATCTCTGCTTTCACTGTCCTACTAATTTGGAAGCTTCTAAGCTGTTGATTATCCAGACAATTTCTCTCGCTGCACGATCCTCTTACTATTTCATTATACTGATAAATATTGCATTTTTTTTTTCTCATATTCAGGTTACCGTGCTGGGTCTTGTGAGTAGTGCTTTTGGGATGACTGACTTTTCTGAATGAAAATGCTCTCAGAGGTGTGATTTCTGCTTATGCACAGTGCTGTTTGTGTACAGAGCTTCTGCTTACACGCAGAATAGCGCTTCCCTGTGATGCAGTCGTTACAGTACCTAGAATTAATTAGCCATTGATGGCAGAACTTCAACACAGCACCTTCTGCAGCCTAATAATTAGCAGGCTATGATTATTCTGCATTTTATATTCAAAAGGAACGTTTCTTTTGCAGAGTAATACTTTAGCTGTTGCAGACAACCTGGTATGCAGACGTTGTTTCTGCTTGGACTGAAAGTGGACTTCCCCAAGTGCTGTCACACCTTTAGCTAGCGCTTCTTTGGGGTGAGAAGCACTGGAATTCGAAGCAGCAGAGTTTAGGATGGAATTTACTGCAGGCTTGCAGTGTAGACTCCTACCTTTACCATTGCTTTTAAAACCCATACCTCTGAACTGAAATCTTCTATGCTGTTGATTTAGGAACCTAAATGTGAATGTTGGTGCTTTGTTGACTGCTAGTTTCAATGACTTTTCCACTGACTCACTCGGTGACTTTGAATGAGTGAGGAGTGGAAGTCATCCATCCTGAATCATACTGTCCTCCAGACAATTGCCCCCCTCTCCAATAATTTTTTTGAGCAGCAATCATATTTTTAAAAGCAATCGTTACATCCATGTTTTCCCTCATTGTAATCACTCAGAATTTAAGAGCTACAAAAACAATCTGCGGCATTTGCACCCAGCTTGAAAGCTTTCAGAGTTGACTTGTTTCAGGAGGTCATGGAGTTTGGAAACACAAAGGGTTTGCTTTTCAGCAGGAGTGGGATTTCAACGTGCAGTTTGGAGAATTGTCAGGAGAATTTCGGGTACCTGCCAGGGAAAAGGAGGTGGAAGGCTCTTCACAGTCTTCCCAGGATGTTCTTTTGAAGACAGAGCGGAGACAGCAGCAAGGGATCTTTGCTGCCAGGTGGACTGCTTTGCCCAAGATCTGACCTTCCCACTGTTTTCTCCATTTCTTGGTATTTGCAACCATGTATTTTACCAGGACAGAAAATTGCAACGAAGCTTACGCAGTCTCTTCACTACTGCACATGTGTACCTCTCTACAACTGTGACATGCTGGAGCTGGTGTCTGGGGAAGGAGGGGAGAGGTTTCCAAAATAAGCCAGTGCTCACTTGTTCAAATAAAATAAATGGCTGTTTAGAGGAGCAGCTGAGTGCTTTCAACTGAAAGCAGAGGTGGAGCAGGAACTCAGCCTTTTCTGAACACTACAGGATCCACCTGAGCAACAGCAATGTCCCAGTGGCTGGGAAGGCATTGACCAGCATATGTGGTCAGCCACGAGTCACATGTATGGGAAAAACCTGTTTTGGTTCATAGCTGTATTCATGAAACTCTGTGCTCTCCTTTACCCTCCCAAAATCAAAGCAAGGTTTATTGAAATGAGGGTATTGTGAGGAAAGGGGGGATTTTCAAAACCCTCGATTTCCTACTGGCCACTCTGGTGTTCTCGTAATACTCAGTGGTATGTGACTTATAGCCCTCCTGATGTGAAGGTTTGGTGTTTCCTTTGTGTGCAGAACTTCCTTTGGATATAAAGGGATGATAAACCCCCTAAATTGTAATCTCACAAACACATGACGAATTATCTTTGTGGTACAGATATCAGGAAGGTGCTCTGCTCTTGAGTCCAGCACGTTGACCTCACCCCACGCATTTCCCCCTAGTGACAGGGTGGCATTAGCAGGTTTTGTGAGACAGCAGCATTGGCGGGGGTGATTCCTTTGGATGCAGTGATGCAGATTGACAATTTTGGGGATTCCTACTACAGTTGAGTCCCTGGCATGGACTTGACAAGAGATGGGTTCACAGCTGCTTCTCAAACTTCTTGCATACTATTTTTTTTTTTTTTTCAAATGCTTGAAAGGAAAAACTGCTACAAAACCTTCTCAGGTCACCATCAGTTCCCCAGCAGTGCTTTGCTTCTGTGTTTTCCCAGCTCAGCATGTGCCCTGGCACATCAGATCAAAAAATAAGTGTGCACAAACTCTGCTAGTGTCACAGATGCACTGGCAACCTCAGATTAGTCCTAAAGCCGGTCTACTTTTGGCATGAGGGAAGGGCTGCTCACCTCTCAGGATGCCTCTCCACCCTTGAGAGGTTTCTGTATTTTTTATACAGCTGTTTCCAGGGCCTCATGGGAGCTCAACAAACAGATGCCAAACAATCTGGATTTACCTCAGGGAAAGCAAAAGTGAAGGATTCTGGGAAAAACACCGAAGCTGTGCACACCTTTTCCTCCCCTCCTTGGGGATTATTTGAATTAGAGTTGAACCCTTAAGTGTATTTTAAGAAAGTCGCCTTCACCCAGACTTCACTCGATTAACTGGTGTTCCTCCCTTTCTTGCACAGCTAATGGGAGACCACCCCTTCCGAACACCCAATTCTCCTTTAATGCAAAGCTCTTTGGTTGGCCTCAGCAGGTGATGGGATGAATTCTTGACTACTTGCTTTGGAAAAAAGAGTTTCTGTGGCTTGACCTGCTTTTCTCACCTACTGGCTTGCCATGAGTGGAGGGTCCCAGGCCAGCATCTGAGCAGCTGTAATTGCAGGTTTACCCAGTCCAGGTCCAGCCATAGCAGAACCCCCCCACAGGTATTGTTCAGGAAAGGCTTCTTCAGGAAAAGCTTTTGAAGTATGAGAATGGGGACATGACTGGGTCACACATTTAGTGGCATAGAGAACTCAGGGGAAACAAGTAGAAGGAGCATTGTGTGTACCCTGCCGGTGTACTCCTTGACCAAGCCCTCAGCTTCAGGGCTGCTCAGCGGTGCTGCCCCACGTGGTCTTTTACAGATGCTCGACAAAATTTTGTTTCAAAGGATAGCAGGTCATCCTTTTCTCCAGGCAGGTACTTTGCCTTGTGTCAATGTCCTCCAACTCCATCTTCAGCTAGGAAAATACAGCACATGGGTTTTGAGTGTCCTGGAAGGACTCAGAGATGGAGAGTTAGAGCTAAAGAAAGTTCCTGATTAACCCCGTGCACCCAGCTTTGCCAGGGATGAGTCGCAGCACATGATGAAGCTGTGAGGAGAGTTGAATGGTCCTGCAGAGAGCACCACCTTAGACAGCCATCCTCCAAAATGCTTGCATCACTGTTCCCAAGGATTCCCATGGACAGAAATCATATGCTCCTTTCATGTCCTTGTAATCACAAACATATTATGCTTCCCTGCCCACTTCTAAGGAGAAAAGTGATTAGCAACCCCTCACCAATCTTTTGGGACTGTACATAAACTCTAGTATGGGTTCCAGCTCTTGTCTAGAAGGGGATGAAGATGCACAGCTCTGCTCTCTGCTTGGTTATTAACAGATGCTGCCTGGGCTAACTGGGTGTAAGGCCTTTCCTGTGCTTACCACCTGTCACATCTCCAGCCACGTTTGCTGCCAGGGTTAACAAAGCCCAGCAATGCCAGTCCAGGTTATGAGCGCTTTGCTCCTGCAAAGCTAAAAGCAGAGGCTTGCTTTGCCCAGAGCTTGCAGCCTGCTCACAAAACTCTCTTGTTTCAGATAGCAGTCTCTCAGTGACAAAAAAGGGCTAGTTATTTATTGCCAGGTGCATGTTCTGACCTTAAAAGCTGCAAGTATAAACAATCCAAGATACGGGGCTCACTGAGCTGCCAGCTGAAGCGCTTCATTTTGTTGTTGTTCATTTTACAGTTAACACCATTGTGCTAAAATTGCAAGTGGGGAGGAGTGGGATTAATTAAAGGTTTATTGTGTCAAAGAAGGATTATCTAGAAAATGCTGGAAGACAGCAAATGGAAGACATTCTGGAAATAACCTTCCTTTCCACAGTCAGGAGTACTTGACTTACATTGCAGGGGCCATGAAGGAAACCTAGGTCCATGGTAGGTAAACATCTGGCTTTGATTCTGGTTTTCTCTTAACTCCAGCATTTACACTTAAGTGAACATGCTGGAGGCTGTGTTTAGGAAGAGAATTTCACCCCCTCCTGCAGGTACTTTTAACACATCATAATTGTTTGACTTTTACAAAGTATGGCTGGAGAGGTGGTTTGTACTGGAGGAGTGACGTGGCACTGACAACTGCTTGGTTCAGCCCTGCTGAAGGCAGTGGCAGCAGGATCAGGACATCAAGAAGAGGTAGTTTCTTTTAAATAGCCATTATGCCCCTTCTGTGGCTTATGGTAAATTCTTCTTATGACACGCACTGGAGCGGTCCCATTGCTGACATGCAGAACACACAGGTAAGCTAGGACCATGCATGCCTTAAGGGGTATGTGTTTGTTGTGGGCATGACTGCAAAATTATGGGCCTTTCTTCAGAAAGGTTTTCAATTGCCCTAAATTTCTGGGGGAGCAAGGAGCAAGATCCTCAATAGTATCCAGATATCTTGCTTCTTATGCATCCCTAGCTCAGCATCAGGGTCTGACATTTTAAGCATTTAATCACTTTTTTTTTTTTTAAACGAGGAACTAGAGAGCTTATGAAGAAGACATTTTGGTGATCGATGATTTTTTTAATGTCATCGGTTTTGTCTTCACCAGATCTATCACAGTATCTGGGTTCTTACTTTATTTTTCACGTTCTGCTTCTTCTCTCCCACTGGATCTGTTCCTCACATACAATGTAGTCTAAAACTCATCGAGAGGTGACATAATTACCCTAACTGCATGACCCATATGCACTACCTTGAATAGAGCTGCTGCTCCTGATACAAAAGCCATTGCCTCATTATTAGTATTTCATTTATTACTGCATAAAATGCTCTGTATTGACATTGAAAAGCTGCTTATAAATCAGTTCCTGCTCAGCTCTAAAGAGATTTGAGTCTTCTGTTTGACGTTTCTGAGTCTTAAGGAAGTAAGAAATATGAAAGCTGTCCTTCTAGACTTGATCAAAGGCCTGGGAGATGGCAGTCTGAATTTCAGCCCTTTTCCTCTCTCAGGGTCACAGGAAAACTGGGATAAGTCTCTGTCTTTTTGAAAGCAAGACAGATAGCTGTCTTGCTTTAAAATCCCGTGAGAGTGCAAAGCAGAGATGATCTTCACCTTGCTGTAGCAAGTCAGGGTCAACCCTGTCCCCTCTGCAGATGGAGTTTACTTCTGCTAGTAACAGGATGAGCAAAGCATCCTTTGAGAAAGGGCACTAGAGCCTGCTGCCTTCTCCTTTACAAAGAATGCTGCAGTGGGAAGGACTTTGTGCCACTACTACACAGCTGTCACCAAAATCATGGCCAGAGCTTTGCTTGGCCATCAAATCTGCTGTACCAGAAAGCAGTAGAAGCTTTGCAGTAACTTACTTTGCTGCACAGGATTATCCCAAAATAGACACTGACCTTTTAACAATGGCACTTCATTAAATAGAATTTTCTTGTATTTCTTTTCCAAGTATTGAGGGGAGATAATCACCAAGGAACATGAGTTCTCAAAAAAAAGATGATTGCACAGGTAAGAAATGATACAGTGCGACTTTTTATACAGTTAGTGCATCTGTGCAATCACGTCTGTTCTTATGTATTAATTTTCATTAATTTCCTTCACCATTGTTTGTGACGTTGGAGGCAAGCATTGGGTTCCCTTGCAGCATAAGAAATTGCAGCCTGAGGAGATACCCAGGTGTCAGTGGGGGAACTGAGACTCAGGAGCACCTGGAAGTCATCTGGGACAGGAAAACAACATCCACTTGAACTTAATTCCCATGCTTATGTACGTGTGTCTAATTGCTTGGCTGGAAGTGGTATTTAAATCACCTAAACCCCTCTGTTCCCCTGTAATTTGCTATCAGAAAAGACAACAGTAAATCCTAATATGTTTGTGAGCAGTACCAGAGTTACTCTAAATTTAGGAGAATTTTGGATTGAAGCTAAATGCTTTGATCCTAAATATCACACTGATTATTATTTTCTCATAGTTTATATAAGGGTGGATTAAAATTAAATGCTGCTGTGACGCTGCCCCATCAAACTGAGTGTGGTTAATTGTTTGCCTGGTGTGGCCTGAGTAGAAGTGCTCCAGTATGCATGTCCATCCTAGGAAAATCCTTCACACTCTGATTTCCAAGTTTGAAAATAACCCTCTACAGCTGAAATACATTTTTCATCCTCCAAAGAAGTGTTTTCACCTACAAATACTTTGCTGCCTAAACAAGAGCCCTTTCCTTAGCACTTGTGCCAACACATAACTTGGATAAAGAATTAAACTTAGCTGAAATGCTTCCCTGGATTTTTTTTTTTTCTTTTATTAATGACTGTAAGACACATGCTGTTTCTCTTCTGAATTTTAACCTTTCTAATGAAGGTGTGTTTGAAGAAGGCACGCCCTTCAGAAAATATTTTGAGGTATCGTATTTATGCCTTTATTGTTGAGGACCAGCTGCTGTTTCAATTTTAAATGCACTTTTCAGGATCTTACATCACAAAGGCCTAAATTAAGACACACTTACCATACGGGAGTGCAGCATATGCATTCATCCTAGAAATTGCACTGTGACATGAAAGATACCCAAACACTACATGTAATTTTAAACATGAGCGAGGCTTGGCCTTTCAGATGTCCCGTGCAAGGGAAGAACCCACATCCCACAAAATTGCAAGCTTCTGAATCAGGGAAGTCGGAGCATAAAGCCTCTAATTCCCACTGGTTTGAAGACATGTGTGACTGTGAAAATCGAGCCTGCTACTGAATTGGTGGCAGGATTCCTGGAGAATGTAAGCCTGTACAGTGCACCCAGCACAACCCAGAGAGCTGCAGAGCTCAGATGAGGTCACTCTGCTTTTCTGCCTTCCAGCTCCTGCACATAGTTTTCAGGCTCAGATGAGAGGTTCTGGTTGGGTGCCTGTGATTTGAAGACTTCGTTTAGTGGTTTGCAGCATGAGAAAGGCTGGTTAGGGCTAGTGTGAAAAATTACTTATTTAGTTCTAGGTATCTTTCTCTTAAGACTATTGGAGGAAACTGTTCCTCTTCAGTATGGTGGTATAGACCAGGAGTAACACTGCTACCACCTTTACTTTGGATATATATGCCATGGTGGGACCAGCAGCTGGCCATTAACAGCTCCCTGAAGGTATGCAGCTATAGAAACCTTGCTACAGGCTGTGCATCCCTGCAGAACCAGAGTCCTCCTTTCTGGGCTCATACAGGACTGATGCCAAATTCATTCTCCACCTCCATGACTCCTGGGAGCTGAACCACAGAAGCACAGAATGTCTTTGGTTGGAAGAGACCTTCAAGATCATCTAGTCCAACTTTTGACCCAACACTGCAAGCTCACCACTAAACCATGTCCCTGAGCAGCAGGTCCACACACTATTTAAATGCCTCCAAGGATGGCGACTCCTCCCCTGCCCTGGGCAGCCCATTCCAATGTTTGACAACTCTTTCAGTGAAGAAATATTTCCTATTATCCAGCCTAAACCTCCTCTAGCACAGCTCGCAGCCGTTCCCTCTGGTCCTGTCACACGTCACCAAGGAGAAGAGGCTGTCCCTCTCCTCACTCCAACCTCCTTTCAGGTGGTTGTAGAGAGCAAGAAGGTCTCCCCTCAGCCTCTTCCAGACTAAACAACCCCAGCTCCCTCAGCCTCTCCTCACAGGACTTGTGTTCCAGACCCTTTATCAGCCTCATTGCCCTTTTCTGGACATACTCCAGCACTTCAGTGTCCTTATAGTGAGGGGCCCAGAACTGAATGCAACATTCAGGATGTGTGAAGTGGTCGCTTCTGAGAGCCATTGGCTTCATCAGCCAAAATCCAGCTGAACTCTTCCTCTTCTGCCTCTATTCGACAGCAATTTTACTTGTAACTGACTGTTGGGTGGGAACATTTTGCAATGCATTTAGAGTATTAAGATATTGGCAATTCCTCTCCTAGAGTGGTGTGGTTGGAGGGTATCCTAGGCTCATTTAGGAGGTGCAGTGCTCTCCTGTGTCTAAACATCGCAGATGTTATTCAGCTGTCTGTGGGGTTACTGAGCTTGACACAGATGTGCTAGCCAAGCTCCAAAGGAAGAGAAAAGATGGGAATACTCGCCACCAGAAGACACTGCCTCCCTTGACATTTTCATCTGCAAAACAATAGCTAAGAGTTTTGAACTGGAAGGTGGTGTTGGCCTTTTTCCTTTTCCTCTTTTGACTTTTTTTTCCTGTAGGAGAGTTTCTGGAAATACTTCACATTGTCGAGTCCTAGGGATTCCCCTCCCCATCCTCTAGCAGTTGTGCTGCATCTCCTAAATTGCCTGCAATGCAAAATTGCTTAAGGAAGACATTTTTGTTTTAAACTGGAAGCCATGAACAGAAGAGCTGCTCCTCCCAAAGGAAATGTTGCTGTTGTTCTTTTTACTTCCATGTCATACAAATGAATATTTAATCTTCTCTCTGTACCTGGGTATGTCCACTTGGGACTTCCCAGTTTCCTATAAATTCCAATTTACTCTCATGCTGAGAGTGTGGAACAGGATACTGAATCCATCTTATTGGGGAAAAAAAAAGAACAATAAAACGCTAATTGAAATATTTTGCTGAAAAATGTCACGTCATAGTGATTTTTGAAACAAGAGCCCAAGAAGTACTTTTTGCTTTTCTAAACTAGGAGAAAAAATGCAAGTGTATACCCCTTCAGTTGGAGTGGAACTGGAAGAGTCAGCTACATCATACACAGTGCCAGCTTCAGGGAAAGGAGAGCCTGGCTTAGTCTTTTTATATGTATTTGTGTGTCTTTGTTATGAATATTGTAGAGTCGGTCTTGACAAGTTTTGTTGTGAAGGGGAAGGCATCTGTGTCAGGCACTGAGGTGGCTCTTTGGAGAGGTTAAAATCTGTCCACCTGGCCTCAAGTGTCCCTGAACTCCTCTATAAACTCAGTCAAACCACAGGGGCTCTGCACCCTGCTTCTCCCCGACTCAGAGCAAGCAGATGGCCAAGGCTCAGGCCCATCCTAACAAGCATCTTTGGAAATATTAGTTTGTCCTGATTTTTTTTTTTCTTGATACAGTTTTTCTTCCAGCAAGCCCTTCTTAATCTGTAATGAACTAGCCTTATTCCATGCCAAGAAGAGAGGATTCTCCCATGCAGGAGACACATGCCTGACCTATCTCACCACCCTCCTCAACTTTTCCTCCTTTTGCTGCTCCTTTCTCCCTTCAGAGTAATCACTCAGCTAAGCACCTTATTACTTCGGTGCGTTTATACCCTGCTCTCACAGATCTCGAGAGATAAATTCCTGTCACTACCACACAGAGGGATCATTCTCAATGTCTCATGTGCATTGTCTTTAGAGTGCAGCGTGCAGGACCACAAGGCAGGATTCCCTGTCCGAAACCCAGATGCTGTGTTCTCTCCACCATGGGAAAATGAAAGTGAGCTTGGCTGCAGCAAAACTGCAGAGCAGCAGAGGAGCCTCCTGTGTTTGCATAGGTGGTGTAATGCACTCAAAGCTTTACTTCTGATTTTCGGGGAGAGCAGAAGGCATAGATGAGCCTGTCAGTGTGACCTCCAGGAGGACAAAGCATTGCTGGGATCTCTGCAATGAAGAGTTGCCCTAAGGTCGGTGTCACAGGATTTCCGCAAACTTATGCTTATCTTCTAGACAAATCTCCTGGGAAGGAAACACACAGAGGTAGCGTAAGCACAGCTGTCTGTTGTGGGGCTGTAAGGAACTGCCAGAAACCCACGGAGGAAGATATGTATATATAAAAAAAAAATAGTGAAAAGGGGAAAGAGGAAAGAGGGAGAGAGGGGGAGGGAAGAAGCTGTTTTTCTCAAAGCTTGGCTGCCTTTGCAAGCAGAGAAACATCCCAAAAGAGACACGTTAGGCAGGTTAAGACCATTAAAACCTTTTGATAATCTGTAGGTGCTGAAATAGAGGGAAAGAAATTTTGCTGCACAAAAGTGCAGTGGTTAACATGCTGTTTTTAGGAGAGTGCAGCCATGAGCAGGCACATCAGCTTGCTGTGCTGATCAAGCGCATTTCTGCTCTAGAGTCAGGGAAACTGAGCCACAAGAGTAAATCGACTTGCCAAAGCCAGACAGTAAGTGTGACAGAGTTAGGAAGAAGATAAAATATGAAGAGATTCCCCTTACCCTACCTGCTTCATGCACTTGTGCAATGACTGTATCTGCATGAGCAGTTTAGGTGCTCCTGAACTTCATGAGTCAGACAGCCTGGATAATAGCAACTCAATTCTTATATGAAAGTTCAGATGGAGTAAAAATGAGGCACCTGAGGGTTTCATGTGCCCCAGAGGAGCAGAGTTTTGCTGCTCGCTCAGTGTTCGGCCACACACTGTATGTCATGGAGACACAAAGCAGAGAACATGCCCTCTGGAAAACCCTGGCTGCCTCAATATAGGGGCTGAGCTGGAAAATGAAGAGAAAAGGAACTGGACTGGGTCAAAGTGAAAGAAGTGGTGTTTTTTCCTTTTTTTTTTTTTCTTTTTTTTTTTCTTTGCTTGGGAGAACTGAGGAAAAACCCCAGTATGTTATTTTGGGTCAATCCAAAATGCATTTTGAAAGTAATGTTTTGTTTTGAGGTTAGTTATTCCTCATGCTTCACACACTTTCTTTTATTTCAGGTCTCTTTAGAGTGGAAAAAGCCACTTCAAAACAGCAAATCAAAGAGTTGTGTTTAAGAGGCATTGAAATATAATGCTATCACATTTTCAAACCAAACAATTTATTCCAAGAAATGTAGATATGTATGTCCCTGCCACCTATATTTTGGGTACAGCTGAAAATATTGGCCATGTTCCATTCATTTTGGAAGCTCCAAAATTGCATGGTTTGGGTTTGTTGTGGTTTGGGTTTTTTTGTTGTTTTTTTTTTTTCTCTAGATGTTTTTCAGGATTTTTTTTTGCCTCATTCAACTCCTGCTGATAATTGCTTCTGTAGAAACAAGAAGAGGGAGGTGTGTAACCTGGGAATGGGGGAGTCACAGATCATGTTAGCGAAAGGCCCAGGGCGTGCTTGCAACTCTTGGTTGTGTCTTCAAGGCACAGTCTCCCAACATGGGAGCAGACGCACATGGGGCAGAGCCCAGGCTATGGCTGAAGGTAAGAGCATTACCAGTGCCCTCTTATTTCCCAGCAAATCTATTGAAGAAGCATCAGTGAGGAAAGAGTTGAAGCAGCGGGATGGATGCGTGCAGCTTTACAGCACTTGTTTTTAAAGAGCTGTGCCACTCGCTGTAGAGTTGGTTTTCTAATGACCAGATTGCCATCACTAGGATTTCATCCCCCAAAACTCCAGGTTTACTCAGTTTGCTGGCAGGTCATACACAGGTAGACGCGTAAGGTCACATAAGAGGTGTTGGGGGATAGTTTTATTAGTATGCACCCCATCCCCCCTAGGGCTCTGCTGGGTGCTCTCCTTCAGTGGGTTTGCCCTGTTAGGGTTACGAACGTGGAGGTGCACTTGGAGCTACCACCCTGTTCAAGCCCCTAGGGGCTTTCTTGCTCACCAGCAGGCAGGCTAGGGATGTATGCATGAGCAAAATGCCTTGTGCTCACTCTAGATAAGAGAGGTAATGTTGACAGGCATGAGAGAAACTTCCCAAACAACTGACTGAAGCAGAAATATGGTTTGCAGCTCAAGTGTTTGCCCAGCTTGCTGGCACTCTTGGACAGTGGAGCTGGTCCAGGGGTGGCTGCACTACGATATCCATCAGGCAGTCAAGTCGTAGAGCTTCTTTCCAGCTGTAACATCTGATGTGAAGGCAGTAGTCCTTTAAAACCGGATCTACGGGAACTGGCCACTTAGATGATAGGTATTTCCTTCCAGACCAACAAATAATGCTGTGCGCTCCAGCTAGCAGGGGACAGAAATTCTAAATTTGAGCCATTTTAGGTTAGCGCCATGGTTTAGGGTCAGGGCAGTGCCTCAGACCTATAACAGACTCTCTCTCTAACTCCCCTCCCTCCCCCAAGGGGAAGAGAAAAGGAATAAGGGAGAGAGACTGTAATGGTTTGAAAGGCAAAACAACGAGGGACTCCAGTCAGAAATACAAAACAAGAGAAATGCAACGGTACAAAGAAACACCCCGAAACAGA
>JANHFX010005953.1:0-11306 GCA_027560015.1 Chloroceryle amazona | reverse complement strand
ATCAGGCTATAGGGAGTGGGGTTCTAGCTTTCCGTACATCGCGATATTCTTGTGATCGCCAGGCCCTAGCCAACAACATATGGGGCATGTCAGTGTGCTGGGGAACATCATGTCCTAGAAATTTTTTGAGAGTTGACTTCCTGAGAAGCTCATGTCATAAAGATAGACCTTACTCTGGCAATAATCCTTTTTGGCTTTGAAATGAAGTGATTCTTTGCTGCTATATTCATACCTATGCAACATTACTACTGACAAAATTACATCATTTAACCTTCCCTACCTCCTCGTAGCACTGTAATTCAAATTGCTGTGTTGGTAAAACAAATGGTAAAATTACAGCTGAGAACTAGAGCTGACGTAATGACAGGTTGCTGCTAGAAGAGGGGAGCATATCCCACCTTTCCCTGTCCACCCCCTTTCTGCCCCTACCCATGACTATTCTGCTTCCCACTTTGTGCCAGTCTTCAGCCTGTTTGAGATCCTTCAGTTTAATGCATTGAACCAGAGGCTTGAAAAATAAAACCTAAAGTGAAAATGTAAAAAACCTAAATGAGCACACACACACAAAGGAGATTTTATGACCATGTTGGTCAGCAGAGGGTGGAGTCCAGCACATGGGAAGGAAAAGTACAGAATGCAGAGTGAAACTGAGAGCTGGGGCGAAGATAGGAACAGGATAAGGAAGAAAAGAGAAAGGAAAGAGGAAGATGAGAGGAAGGAGCTGTTATTATTCCATTATAATTATATTATTCCACCATCCATTTGGTGGGACTTCACCTTCTTCCTGTAGCTCAAGCCTTCAGGTGAGAGACTTGTTCTCTGCCTTGCACCTTTGGCAGAGACCTTTGCCATTCATTTGCAGATGGGTCTGGCAGCAGCAATGACAGCCACAGCACCTGCTGGTGTGCAGGAACATGGGATGCACACAATGATTTGGGACCTCCTGCTCCGGACATTCAGATTAAGCTGTTGGCTGCAATTTACCATGCAGTGCTGTTGGACCCATTAGTGCATAAAGCCTGGGGAAGAAGCAAGGCGTTAAGCTCCAAGGCAGGGAGGAAATGAGCTGAAATGAATGTAAGAAGCATTGTTTTCAGGCTGCAAGACATGTAATAACTAATCTGAACAAAAGCTCTCTATCCCAGCAAGGTGTTAATTATATGCCTTTTCTTTCTGGTTATGTGCAAACAGGGTCTCTTTGCCCACTGGGAACAATAGATGTAATCATTATTTAGTTGGAAAGAGAGGAAGCCCATCTGCCTTTAAAACACAGGATCAAATGAAAGCCATTAAAGTGCACGCACACATGGCCTGTGCCCTGTGGCTTAGTGTAACAGAGTTTGCCAGCGTAATTCTAGTCTGTGGAAAGAAATCGACTCCCCCACTTCTGGCAAGCCACAGGTGTAGACAGAGCTATGCTGAGAGATGAGTGTTCCTGACAGTTTAGTGTGTCTGGATATATAAGTGGCATTGCTGGAGGCTGAGCTTCCCTTTGGCGGCACAGGCCATGTCTCTGGTAGGGGGTTCGATCCATGCTGCTCCATGGCAGTAGCTTTCACAGGATAGGGAAGGATAGTCACACTTCAGTTGTTGTTTTTATTACTGCAAGATACCTCCTAGCCCTGGACAATGGGGTTTTTTGTGCTTTAGCTTGATGATGTTCATGGGATTTTATGGGGTACAGTGCATGTTTGTCACAGTTGAGCTCTGTGTTTCAGTCCAGCTAAGGAGTGTCGTAAGGCAACAAAATGTCTGAGGCTGGAGCAGGAAGGTATTTCTGTCAGAAAGTGATGCAGCACTGCTCAGGTCTCCTGGAGCGAGGCAGGCAGCTAGTGGAGACAGAGGACAGCCCATTCAAGCCTGTGGGTATGACACCCTCTCTCCTACCATTCCATTCCATTCCATTCCATTCCATTCCATTCCATTCCATTCCATTCCATTCCATCTCCAGCAGTGTCTGTTCAATTCTCCCACTGTAGGACATGCCCTATGCAGAACAAACCTGTGACACAAAGCTGCCCAGTTCTGCTCTCTGCAACAAAGCCTAGGTGCTGCTCACCACCACTTCAGCACACTCTTGTTAAGAGTATATTCCTCCAGCCTCCTCATTTTCTCTTTCACTTTGGGAACCAGAAGATTTTCATCCTCCTGGCTAAGCATGCAAAGTGTGGACCATTATGTCAACATCCAAACTGTCTCTGATTTCAAGAGTTGACTGTCATCAAGCATCACTGTCACCAGGGAGCTTTCTCCTAGGTATAGTCCAGACAACTGCTTGGACTGATCTTGTTAATGACTTACATGCAGCTGTAGAAGAACATGGAAACCTTTTCTGCCAGAATGCTAGAGGAATTTCTAGGTTTAACCCTCCATGGAGTATCCTAGGCTTTGAATGTGAATAAAAAGGCATCTTCTGGTAAACGAGATTAATTTTATTAGGATGAAAAACATATGAAAGTTAGCATTAAATTTATTCACAAGTACAGTAGGTGTTGCTTGGAAAAAAGGTACAGACCATCTTATGCATACTTAAACAAGTATGTCTAACCAAAACCTGAGAGCACAAACATAGGGCATAGATCTTTCTGCTAATGCCTCAAAGCGTCAGGACTGGGAAAAGAGGTGCTTTGACAAAAGTTTCTTTCCCTCTGCTAACTACACGCTTTTTCTGAAGAGGTGCCATGTGTAAAGCAGAACACATATACTAAAAGCATAATTTTGGTTTCCAAGTCAATGTTTCATTTGCCTCCTCATAGAATATACATTTCTTTGCTTATTATCTTGGCAGGGCTGTACATATTTTCTATTCTCTTCAGGGGTGGTTTCCTTTGTTGTCATAGCAATGCCTTCTAACTCTTGCACTCACCAGTTTCTTTTCAGGCTCCTGCAGGTTGCAACCAGTCTCTCTCATTGTGATGATCTTATCTCCTAGCAGCTTTAACGCCTCTTTCTTGTTTTTCTATCTCCTAACATTTAGTAGCATGATTCCAAAGAATTCTGGCCCAAACAGATTTTCATCTTGAAATTATAAAAAAAAAGAAAAAAAATGGAAAATGTCAATAACATTTTTTGCATCTCTTTGGGGTTTTCATTGTTCTACTGATGATCTAATATTTCAACATTTTTATTCATTCATCTTCCTAGCTTTTCTTGGACATGAGCTATAATTGCCTTGGTAATGGGGCTCTTGGAGATGAAGTGCACCAGGCTCATCAATGTTTCTTGAAGACTGTTTCTTGACTTGTTTCTTGAAGACTGTTTTTCTCTGGGTCATGATCACAATGGCAATGTAGAACCAGGCCAGCACAAACAAAATTGTCCCCTTTTCCCATGCAGTCTTGCTCAACAGCTTTCCTTCTGCAAAACTCCACTTTTAGAGACTTATCACCTCCCCTTGTGTTCACCTCCACCTTGAATGGCTGGTGAGAAAGAGCCCTTCAGCCCTAAGCCAGGCAAGAAAGAGTTAAAGTTACAGGAGTGAGGGAGGCTACATTAATTTCTTAAAGTCCCTCCCATAATCCAGGGCACTCATTTATTATGAAGTAGATTATCACAGGCACAGGATATTGCTGGACATCGGCAAAGTGGGATGGTGTAAGAACTCAACTTTGCACTCAACCTTTGGGTCCACCTTTGCTGCGGGCTTCCCTGTCCTTGAACAAGTCGGTCCCTCTACCCCGTACATCGGTGCACCTAGGGCAAAAGGGAAAAATTGCTCTTTCTGCCTTATGTGTGAGGACAAAATCCTTCCAAGCCCAGCTAGGCTTAGGTGCCCCCATGGGAGGGATGATGACAGACACTATGTGGGGAGAACATAGACCTTCTGTCATTTCTGCTGTCCATGGCAGAGCACAGCAGAGGAAACAGTGGGTTTAAAAGTACTGCTCAGTGGCTGCCCTGAAGTAAGGCGGGGGTACTACTCTGTGCAGTTTGCCTAGATTTAAGGTGAACTCCGACCTCCTTAGCTTATGCCCCCAGCGCGTTTTGCAGCTGCTGGTTTTACATATATATGAGAAGCGGTTTCACAGTGTGGGGTGGTTCTGCCATCTTGCACTATGCAGCTCTCCCTGGTTTCATTGATGTGCGCCATGCAGCTGGGAGGATACATAAGGCTTCCGAAGTTGCTAGCCAAAGAAGCTGTAGCCTATGTGCTCACCCCCAAATACTTTCTTGAGACAGATTATTAAAGGCTTGCATTCCATCCTTACCACACAAGATAGAAATCACAGAACAGAGATGGCTCCTGCTCCTCAGAGCTTCATTCATCACACAGTGGCTGTGTGAGGTTGCTGGGTAATATTTTGTTGCTGTTGGTATGAACCAATACAATTTTTTTTTAGCGTGGTAGGCACGTACACTATACAATCAAAAGCAATTTGAAAGGAACATGTGCTTTAATGAAACTCCTCTTGGATTTGAGTTCCAAAGTGACTATCAGGCAGGATCATTAGTTATTTGCTGTCTTTGTAAACATTACATTCTGCTTGGATTGTTGTTATCTTTTAAAACGATTTTTTTTTCTTTTTCCCCAAAGTGGGAATATTTATCTTTGAATCCTCCAACAGCTTTGGAATGCAGCCTCCACACAGACTTTAATAGCAAAGCCCACTTCTTCTGACTCAGGGACCATTTGATGCAATGTCTAGAGAAGCAAAAAGCAGTAACAAAAAAAAAGCTTTACACAGATGCTTCCTTGTGACTAACAGAATGTCCACCCAAAGCAGAGAGAGTGTAAGTAGGTTTGTCATATGTGGGTGTATTTTTCCCATACATTCATTTTTAAAGCTATGTAGTATAGCACTATAAAATTATAGTTTTACAAATAAGCATTATTTGACCGTCATGGGGCTGAGCTGATGACTCACTCTGTGACCTCCATGCAAGCCATTTGATTTTCTTGTTCCTCTGTAAGACTAGCTGGGAAACAGGCTGAAAGAAAAAAATAAAAGAGGAACCCAGAAGGCATTCCTGAAAATATGTTCCCTACCTAAGCTTTGTGCATTGACTGGAAACACAACACTGGAAGTAAGAGCTTTACAGCTGTTGGCTTGATGTCTGTGCCCAGCCCTGTAGGAATTGTGGGTGACCAGTGTCTCTGAAAAGTATGTTCTAAATATGGGTTGTGGTGTCTGATCTACTCTAAAACATTAGCAGTAGAAGACTTTCAGTCAGCTGCCAATACCATTATAGTGTCCCACCAATATCGTTACAGTGTCCCATAGTTACCGTGGTGCGAACAGGTCTTCTAGCAATATAAATGTGCTGTCACCAGATGCACTTGGACACATTTGCCATGTAATACAGGACTTAGAGGCTTCAGCATGTCTCCAGACATCTCTGTCCCCGGTATTTACTTTCTGATACGAGGTTTCTCTGTGACCTGAAAGCTACATATTTGCACATGAACACCTTTTTTGATGAAAATAGTCTCATTATGTCCAGAAAGCAGCATAGTTGTATAGAGTTTCCAGGACCCAAACTAATAATTCATCCAACTCCTGCTTTATGACCAGAATTTTAAACACTTCCTCGGTGTTCAAAAGTTGTGGGGCAAATCTCAAAAGAATTCCCTGGTCAGCCTGGTTTTAAAGATCCAGTGTTTGATAGCATTTTGGGTGAGTTTTCTGGCTTTCCTTTAAAGTACATCTAGGTTATGTTTTTGAAGTAATCTTTGAAGAGGGTAGCAAGAAGAAGAAAATAACTTCAAGAAAACCAGGGACTGTATGTGGTCTCCTGGCTCCAGGGGCTAAGGGCTTAAAGTCTGAGTCTTGGAAAGGCATGTCTACTTTACACCTGTCTTTGTTTTACATAGGTTTCTAGCTTATTTTCCTGTTGCTATTCATTGCTTTTTGGTTTTCCTTTCACTACACTTTTCCCTCAGTTTCTACCTAAGGGGCCTTGATCTATTCTGAGAAGCATACAGCAGTTATCTTAAAAAGAAGTCTCATGGATTTTATTTTGACTCTTATTTCTGGTTGCCAGTTATGCAAAGCTCTCCTTCCAAGCTTGCACCTAGACTAAATGCTATCTAGGAATAGCAATGTTAAGCTTTGCATACATACAGAGTGACTTAGTGTCATCTCTGAAGCATCTATGCCATACCTTGAAGGCACAAGCTTGCTTCATAGCTGACTCATGACTGCCAAACCAAATCACAGAGTCACAGAATCGCTATGGTTGGAAAACACCTTTAAGATCATCCAGTCCAAACATTATCTAACACTACCAGGGCCACTACTACACCATATCCTTGAGCACCATATCAAGGCAGCTTTTAAATAAATCCAGAGATGGTTATTCAACCACTGCCCTGGCCAACCTGTTCCATTCTTTGATAACCCCTTTGGTAGAGAAGATTTTCCTGATGTCCAATCTAAACCTCCCCTGATGCAACTTGATGCCAATTCCTCTTGTCCTGTCAGTTGTGACTTGTGAGACCAACACCCACCTCACTACAACCTCTTTTCAGGCAGCTGTAGAGAGTGAGAAGGTCTCCCCTCAGCCTCCTTTTCTTCAGACTAAACCACCCCAGCTCCCTCAGGCGCTCCTCATAAGACTTACTCTCAAGATCCCTCACCAGCTTCATTGCCCTCTCTGGACCTGCTCCCACACCTCAATGTCTTTCTTATACTGGGGCACCCAAAACTGAACCCACTACTCAAGGTGTGGCCTCACCAGTGCCAAGTACAGTGGGATAATCACTTCTCTACTCCTTCCAGCCCCGCCATTCCTGATGCAGGCCAGGATGCCGTTGGCCTTCTTGGCCACCCAGGCACACTGCTGGCTCATGTGCAACCAGCTGTTGATCAACAACCCCAGGTCTCTTTCTGCAGAGCAGCTTTCCAGCCACTCCTCCCCAAGCCTGTAACATTGCTTGGGGTGGTTGTGGCCCAAGTGCAGGACCCAGCACCTGGCCTTGTTGAAGCCCATATGGTTGGCCTCAGCCCATTAATCCAGCCTGCCCAGGTCCCTCTGAAGAGCCTCCCTACCCTCAAGCAGATCAACACTCTGGAGTGGCTTAGGGAGCACATCCACCAGCTCCTCCAGCACTCTCTGGTGTAACCCATCTGGTCCCATAGACTTGTCTGTGTCTAGGTGCTGCAGCAGGTCACTCACCATTTCTTCATGAATTATGAAGGCCTCCTTCTGTTACTCATCCCTGTCTTCCAGCTCAAGGGGCAGGTGACCCAGCAAACAACTAGTCCTGCTATTAAAGACTGAGACAAAGAAAGCATTAAGTAGCTTGGCCTTTTCCTCATCCCTAGTCACTACTGGATTTAAGTGCCACAGCCAAAGAAATAATTGCCCTTCTTAGTTTGTATCACCTGTCCTTCGGGTACTGGCATTTCTGCATCAGGGTTGGAGAGTGGGTCTTTCTTCTCTTTGTCTTTTGTTGCAGTTCATGCTCTGTCATTTAGATAACGTGTCTGATGAAGACACGATAATGGTACCAGGTGAGCAAAGCCAACATTTCCCTGTGCAGCTGTCCTGCTACTAGGATCATTTTGTTGGCCCCTGATGCTGGAGCTGTCCTTGTGGTCTGCTGCCTGGGACATGACAGGGATCTGAGATATGGAATGGGTGAGACCTGCAAAAGGATCTGTGTGATGGACAAGACTGCTGAGCAATGGAGCTGATGAAGTGATAGTGTAAACAGCCCCAGGAGGGTTACTCCTCTCTCTTCTGAGCAAGTAAGCTGCTGAAGCTGAGTCACAGTCCCAGCCGTTTTGGAGTGGGGGGGGGGGGAGGAGGGCTGGAATGAAATATAGCAACAATTAACAAAAGAGAAATGTACTGAATAAGAGCCTCCTCCATTTCATTTTCTTTATTGACTCATCACTCTGGAAGTCCTGGCTCCCACCCAGGATGCAAAGGGCATGATACAGGTTGTCTGGAGGCAGTGGCTATGGAAGATAAGGAATATTCCTGCTCAGTATTCTGTACAGGAAATCTTCTCATTCATGTCCTACCCAAATTCCTTCTGTAGAACAGCAAAATGTATCATGGGGAAAGAATCATGACAGTTTGGCTTATTGTGCTATTTGAAGGTGGCTATTACCAAGTGGGTAGTATCAGTCATTGTGAGTAGTTGTTCTGGGAGCAGCTGATGTGGTGAAAACTGCTTCCTATGCATCTTTATCCCATGCCTCTGTGTACACAACCCTGTAACTACAGCTTCATCCAGTGACTTGCAGTGCCCTGCACCACCTCCAGTTCCCCCCATCATGTACGTCCCACCTGCTTTCCCATAGTACAGCAGCAGCTGACCAAGGCTGGTTGGCTCATGCACACTGCTGGCTCAGTTCATGAGCCAAATGGGTGATGATAGAACTGTGTCATCTTTCCTAAAACAAGGGCATTGATTTGGGTGTCTCTTCTCAGCCCAGTACTGATTTTCATTAAGCCTGGTGAGGTTGCAAAGCTATTATTTTCCTACCTCTGCCAAATTTAGCTGGAACTGGCCAATAGGTTTAAAAGCATTTGAATGGGGGAGGGTGGGAAAGGAGAGGAAAACAAACAGCAGGAGCACAGAAGCCTCATTTCATTAGGAAGCCAGGATAAAAAAAGAAACTTTAACTTCTAGTTATTAAAAATTTTGGCATTGTCTTGAATATTTAGCTATACAAAGAGAACTGTTTTTTAGCCATACCAGTTAATAAATAGGTGTCATCCCTGGATATGCTTGAGACATTGTTTTTCTTTTACCTGTGTGAGTGAAAGGAAGAAGGAAAAAATCTTGATGCTTGTATATTTGGAAGGGGAAAGTGGAGGAGTTAAAAAGATTATGAGCAAACAGAGGGGGCCATGCTGATTATATACAGGTAAAATCATTTTTACCATGGTAACAAAAAATAACTTTATGTACCAGTGGAAGACAAGACACTGATGAAGTATGTCTTGTTTAGAACATAATTCATGGCAGCTCCAACAACATTCTTAATAAAGTATGATATTTTCCTCTTCAAAATCACTTTTTTTTTTTTTTAAATGGATGCTGTTAAACTCTTTTAATCTTCACTTCCAGTGGTTGCCAACAAAATCTGATCCAGGGAGTCGATTAGAAAGGGTTCTCCTGCGTGCCAGGTTTAATTACCTCCTTGTTGTGCATTGAGTTGCTGTGTAGCTCTTCTCTCTGACTTCCTGCACAGAGTCTAGGATTGTTAAGAATTCTTTTCCAAACGTACCAAACAAACATTGGATGGCACAAAGCTAGCAGCATTGCCTCTGTCTTGTAATAGCGACAATGGTTTTGAAAAGGAAGGGAGATGCATGGATTTAAACACAGCCTTAGGGAAATCTTCCACAGTTTCGCAGTTACAGTTTGCTGGTGAATACAATGACATGTAAGGAGAAACTTTGCTTGGTTCTTGTGTGGAGGAAGCTGCGTTTGAAAAAAAAAACAGAGTGAATCTAAACCCTGGAGTCTGTGTCTTACTACTCTAAGCCTGCTGTCTGAAAGGAGATGGTCAAAATCTTGTCCATCGTTAAGAAAGAATTTGTTTACCAGATATTCATAATAATCCTGTGATTATATATATAAAAGAAAGAGAACTCTGACTCCTTATCAGGACTTGCCACTCTTATTTCACTGACCTCAGCAGGACTCCTTGTGCACAGAGGGCAGATTACTGTTTTGAACCCTCCTACGTCAGCTACGTCCACATCATCATTACAGGACTGCTCAGAGGCTTCTGCAGGTGACCTCTTTCTTTCTGTCTTCCCCACACCTACAGTCACACCTGTGTAAGCCTCTCAGACTCAGTACTGGAATACTACCACACATGGTCTGGACTGGATCTAGATGTTATATATGGCAGGGATAGAAGGCCTCCAAGATTACCAAAACATCTTCAGTGAAAGGTTAGTGGTATGTTTGAAAAGGGTCATTCAGCTTGGGAAGCCACCAGAGAGTGACAGCCCAGAAGGACACATTCCCTTCTCCATCTGGTTGGACCTATGAAAAGATAATACTGCTGTCGCTTTGATGGAGTTGTCCATCTAGCATCCACTATGGGCTTTGAGGAAAATCTGCTGTCTGAGCTCAGCCCACCAGTTCAGACTGATAACAGCCTGTCTGATTGTGTTTGGCAGCACTGAGATCCCACCTATAGAGTCGGGATAGGCAGGAGCTGACAAGTAAGTGGGAGGTGGATACATCTTTCAGTAGAGTAGCTGTTTGTATCCTGGTCAGGTCCTTTAGTCCTAACTTGTTGCCTTCCAGAAATCAACCGAACAGGAATGGAGGCTTCTCAGTCTTTCAAGATACCAGTTTTAGGATCACGTTGATGCATTTAGTTGTTTTTGGAGAGAGGGATGCTCAGTCCAGATGGGGGACTTAGTAAAGGTGATAGCTTTACCTTAACACCATAAAATGCTGGTACATGTTCCTAGCAATGGGAAATAGCAGACATCCTCTTAAACTGCTGGTTTTGTTTTTTTCACTGCTCAGAAGACACGGTGACAAATAAATTGGGCTAAAGGGCAGCAGTGTCACAGGAGCAGAGTGGAATGAATTGGCCATGGAAAGGAAGAATTTTGTAAAGCAAAGGAGGCCCCTGACCAGACAGAGCTAGAGCGTCCCAGGCCCTGGGCATATATAGGGTAGTGGTCTGAAGCCAGTGCTCTGTGGTTCTGCAGGGGGATTCATCACTGCGGAGGGATGGGGGGAAGCAGCTTGTGCCCAGGACACCCGCTTGATCTCCAAACTCCTGCACCCCTAGACACCCTCTTGGTCCCCAAACCAAGTGACTCAGCGCTCCCTTTTGCACCCAGTGGGTTCGAGGCCCTGGCATGAGCGGGCGGGCTGCCAGCGGGCTCCGAAAGCCACCTGCCCCTCGGCTTTGGAAGGGGGCGGCCGGGCGGCCTTTCGAGCGCCTCCGCGACATGGCTGCTGCTCGCCCGGCGGCGCCCTTCCGCGTCAACCAGCAACCGGCAGGTCCCGGGCGGCTCCTCTGGAGCTACAGCCCCTCCGCCTCCTCGACTTTCCTTCCCGGCGTTGGAAATGGTGGCAGGGCTGTCCCGGCGGGGAGCCGGGGAGGTGGTGTCCCCAGCCCCGGCTTCTGCCCTGCCTGAGGAGAGGGCGACATCTTGTGGCGCCGCGCCAGCCTTGAGGGCGGGCCCCTTCACGGGAAGCGCCGCCGGCCGGCTGTGGCCTGCCTCCCGCGCTCTTGTCCTTGTCTACCATGGCACACGCCCCCGCCTCCTTCTTGAAGGGTTTTCTGCGGTGGCTGCCTGCCCTGCTTGAGTGGAGGGGGTGATACTAGGGGGTGAGACGCTAGGTGGAAATCATTTCCTCGGCTGGCTTC
>JANHFX010005951.1:0-32980 GCA_027560015.1 Chloroceryle amazona | reverse complement strand
CCGGTGTCCCTCCCCCGGCCGCCACCGCTGCCTGTCCTCCCACGTCACTCGGGGCCCACTGGGCTCTCTGACTGTGCCTCCACCCTGACTGAGCAGAAACCTTTCCAGTAATGGCCTCTCTGAAACAGGGAGGGGTGGCACCAGCACCCAGAACTGGGAGGCTTTGCTGCCTTTCGTCTGATGCTGAAATGCCAGACATGGGGCAGGAAGAAGGTGGGAGAAAGAAGGAGGCGAGAGAAAGCAGCTGCCTGGTGCCAATGAGGGAGAAAAGAGCCAGTAGGGTGGAGGAGGGGGAATGGAGAAGAAACCTGGTGGATTGGAGACTGGGCAGAGATGTAATACGTGATGAACATTGGACTGTGGCCTGAAGAGTATTGATTAAGGGAAAAAAGAAAAAAAAAGAAAAGAAAGGCTGGCTTGGCAATGGCGGGAAACAGGGAAGAAGAGATGAGGCTAGGAAACAGCAAGGATGATGGCAGGCAGGTGCTCTGCTGCCTGAGGAGACAGGAGCCCTGGACTTGGCGAGGTAGGGCCCTCCTGGAATAACATATTCCTGTTTCTAATGATGTGAGAGAACTGCAAATGGTATTTTGAATAATCGGGCACTAAGAGACATCCCCAGTCATGGGGGAAGAAAACAAAACCATCTAAATGCTCTCAGTCATATACTTGCAATACCGTACAGTTCCAGACAGTATCGCAAAGCCAAACCTGCCAAGTCAGGACCACAACTGAAACCAGTGCATCGTACAAATGGAGGTTCCACGCAAAAACGCTTGTGTGGTCTGACACGTTCACTACTTTTTTTTTCATTTCTTTCTGTGCATAATAACTGCACCTAGAACCGAGTTGCCTTGTGTCTTATGTAACTGCACATGCATCTGTCTAAGCATCATTGCATGTGAGTATTAAAATTCATGTCATTTCAAAATACTTAGAAAGATTTTCTATTTTTTATTTAGCCCCGGGGCTTAATTTACTGAAAACTTATCTGAAGAAATAAACTTTACATTTAATAACCGAGCCAGCACTTGCTGTAGGCTGTGGGGGTGTGTCCAGTAACAGCAGCACAGAGAAAACCACTAACTCTGAAAGCAGCAAGTTTTTAGTTTCAGCTCCACCGCAAAGAATGGGGCATTTCAGAGGCAAGGGAGAGAGTCCTGCTGCTGGGGCTTTCACATTCCCACAGGCTTCACTGTTTTAGTGGAAAGTCTCTTTTTAAAAAAAATGATCTCTTGGGGATTTAGGAGCGATTACATTCAGACTATTAAGAGAGAGACATTGAATTAGGCTTTAATTAATTAGAGGAGGAGAAAATGATCGGTAAGTTCAGGCAGTTTGTGTCACTTTTGTATCAGCTCGAACATTCACTTCAGGACATTTGGCTTTATGTATAAAAATTGGTGTATTCAAACATCCCCTTGTTTTGAGTGAAGAATCTTAAATATTTTGGTCTCTGGCTTGCACATAGGAAATAGACTGTAAAATGACTAGGTGTTCTGCAGACATAAGAGGAAGGCCAATTACCTTGTTTACTTTATGCCAATTTAGTGAAGCTTGAAATGAAATCAAACGGTAACATAACAAGCAAATTGGTTTCTGTGTAGTAACACAGAATGAAAGTAGCAACTGGTGTGGGATTGAAAGAACCACATATCTTATATAGTTTAGCATCATGAAAAATACATTGCTTTGAACCAGAAATACCATCATTAATATCAGAACACAGATTATTTTCTTTCTTTGCTCCTGGTTGCTCTTCCCCCCCTGTATCTCCCTCTCTGCCATGTAACTCTCATCTGTGGGCACTTTGTGGTCTTACATCAGTTCATTGTGATCTTGGCAGGTGCACTTTTTATTTAGAGGCTTACTTCTTGCTGTATCAGTCAAGTCGAGGGGACGGTTCCTTCCTGGGAGCTGTTGAAAAACAATGTATGAGCCAATCCTCCTTCCAGTTAAGTCAATGTCAAAGTGGCTACAGGAGTAGCTTCATAGAAAGATGAAGTTGAATAAATTCCAAGGCTGTGAGCTGGTGGTTTATTTTCATTGTCACAGAATATCACAAGAGGGGCAGCTCTGCCTATGGTGTGTGTATGGCCTTGGCAACAACGTGGGAAGCAGCAAGGTAGCCACAAAGGCTGCCCAAAGGGTTCTGTCCTTGCGTGGAGTCCTTGGGAAGAAAGGATCAAATTCTGCCTGTGGGGACTTGGTACAGGCACCCTGCAGTCACATACGGGATGAAGTTTGCTCAGTAAAACCCACACGCTCCAGCATTCTGGATGTGTTAAAAGGTTGTTAAAAACAGTGTGCTCTTGCACAGTCACAGTCTCCTCTTGCCCAGCCAGCCACCAGAAGTTTGGTTTTGGCACTGTTCTCCTTAAATGGAGACTTTTGGGGCAGTTCCCAAAACCGATCTCCTGTTTGTAGCTCTGGAGGGAGCAAAATGAAACTCCATTTCTCTCTTGCTTAACAAGTCCTTCAGTTTTCCTTAGGTAAAAAAAGTAGTGGTTGGGGTCAGATGTTGTCCAATTCCTCTTAAATTCCATGGAAAGCTATTCTATTCAGTACTTGTAGGATTCAACCTCTAACAAACATCCACCACATCCTATTTATCATGGGTAATTTCTTTGCTGATTGTGGCAGCCTTAAAGAACAGTAAACTCTCTGAGATGGTCAGACTTCAGTAACCTATGATCAAACTCGTATGATCAGCTGTTTTTCTTTAACGATGGAAGTGTGAATGACTGTTACCATGCTGCAGAGAAAACGCCTTACCCTTTTGCTTACTAGAGGGAAATGATTTTGTATTTGGCATGATTTTGGGAGCCACTGCTGGATGGCAGGCTGATCCTGGTTTTCTGAGCCATCCCTTCTGTTCATTGCTGGAAGTGAAAGTGAGGACTGTAATGTTTCTGTATGGTGTTACATTTTTACTGCACATTGCACTTAGCCTGATGGCAGTAGTTTTAAGAAGATAGTGACATGTACTGAGAACAAATCTGTAAAAGCTTATGATTTCTTGTAAAGCTTTTGTTCATCAAGGAATATAAATTCTGCCTAATTTCAAATGTATAGCTTGTCCTGTGACTTTCATTTACATCATAGTTTTGATGTCCAGTGTATGCTTGATCCCTTGCAAATCCTTTAACAGTTTCATCTGGTTAGGTGGGACATCTACACTCAAACACTTCTTACCCCGGGACTTGCAGAAACTGATGGATGTGTCTGGTCAGATGCAAGCGGCCCAGTGTTTAATGAAGCACAGAGTAACTTAATGGTTCTGATCTGGGGTGCAGAAGACACAGCTTGTGATAAAAAGAAGAAAGAGATAACAGGACATGCAGTACTCCCTACTTTATCCTAATGTATTTTTATTAATTCTTTTAGATGTTTCTTTAAACAACAGGGCATTTTCTGCATTTTTTTTTTTCCAGGGACAAGATTACATCAGAACCAATCATTCCTTTCCCGGAGGCAGAAGGAAGATGTGAGAGTTACAGCCATTCACCAGTTTTCCTTCTCATGCAGCCCCAGTTTTTAGCCTGGAGAATAAGAATTTGCTGTGATCCGGACACCATAATGAAGACCATACTTTGTCCAGCACAGTGTGACATCTGCAGTGCTTCTGCTGCATCTGCCAGCCGGCTCAGGGGTAGGGAAGGGACGGCTCCCGAAGGCTCTGCTGTGCTAGCTCTGAAAGAATCACTGCTGATCTAAGAGGAGCGAAAGCAATGGTTCACTCTTGCTCCGAGCAGATGGCAGTGTTTCTGAGCTGGCGGGTTTCTGGAGGAGGTGGTGGTAGGAAACCAAACCATTAAATGCTGCTGCAGGAAACTGCTGAGTCAAGAGTGGGGCAATCACGTGAAATGCCAAAAACAGAAACCTCGCTGGGGAGGTGAAGAGATCAGGGAGCAGGTTGCAGCAGGCAGCCGCAAAACTTCCTGCAGCAGCACTCTGAAAGCTCATCTCGTGACACAGCTGGAAAAACACATCCCAGCTTAGCAGGAAGGCGGCACAGGCGGTGGTATTTCGTCACCAGGCTGTTATACAAACATAGCTCATCTACGTGCAGCCTGGTTTAGTCACACGCTGGCTGCCCAGAGATGAAAGCGCGGCAGGAGCTGGGCTGGGCCATGGTGCTGGTACAGTGGGTGCTCCTTTGCTGTGCCACTGCGGGCATCCGTGATGCTGCGGGACGCAGGGTGAGGTGCTGCCATTGATACTGGGGTACCCTGTAGTGCTCAGAAGCATTTCCAGCTGTTGCTGGATAGGACATGGACTAGAGCAGGCAGCAGCTGGGTTAACATGTATCAGCTGATGAGATTGATGCCAAACTACTAGATGTGTTTAATGTGAAAAAAACATGTTTGACTGACAGCTCAGCATATTCTTTGGGCTTGTAACAGCACAGTAGAAAAATGGCAATGCTCTTAACTTTGTGTTTTTATGGACACCTTGCTGACTTGCTGGAGACGATAACATCTGTCAGCTTCAGAGCAGAAATTACTCTGGGAAGATCGCTGGCACCTCCCACTTCCAACTCTTATGAAAAATGTGTTGACTGTACTTTTTCTGAGAAATTTCATCAGGAAAGGGAATTATATCTAAAATACAGGGTTGGAAAGATACAGTCATTTTCATATCTAGATACTTCAACTGCAGGACTTCAGCATTACGGGATCTCTTCTGACCTAGAATAACATTACAACCCTTGTACAGAGAGCACATCAGATGCTATAATGATGTGTTATTAGTCTAAGGTTTCCAGCCCTGACAGAGGTAGGAAACAATGTCTGGCAAACCCTGAGCTAATGCCTACTCACTGCATTGTCCTGAGCAACACAACTCTTCCAGGACATGGCCTCTCTCCAGCTTGAGGCTGTTGGTCTACTTCATGCGTCTGGATCTAGGAGTAAAAGGTAAGAAACCGAAGGGATACATAGATGGTGCCCGTTCTGCAAGCAGCAGAATCACAGCCCTTTGGTTGTGGAACCAGTTCTCCAGAGAGCTGCACCCTGGCCGCAGCCTCCAAGCTTTACCCGCATGGTGACAAGGTTCCAGCTCACCTCTGCAGAGGCTGTATTTTGTAATCTCTGTTCCCATCTCATGCCTGAAATCTGTACCTCCTCCCCAGCACACAGGTGGCAGAACTTGGTCTGCAGAGTGTCTTGCCCAGTCTTCAGTGAAAATCACCAGTTGGCAGCCTTGCTTTGAGCCTCAAAGTAGTGCCCACAGAAAGGTTTTTTTTTTGAATAGTTAAGGGACTGGTTTTGAATCAGGTATGTGCTTCAGACTAGTAACAGATTGTTCTTGGATATACTTCAAGCTTCAGAGACTACACAAAGGGAAAACAGACCATGCATTGGGATAATTACAGATGAGGTTTAATTGAACACCTTGCCAATAATCCAGCAGTCCTAGGTCCTGCTATATAAAAACTACTTACCACTTTAATTGTTAAAGAGAAGATAAATCCATTCCATAGAATCTTAGATGTGATTTACTTGCACATCAGCCCTTCTCTACTTGCACAGTCATAGTGACTAAGCTTTGCAGAGAAGCACAGCAATGCTTGAGCCCTGCAGTGGTCTGGCCTCAGAGTCTCTGATGCCTGACCCTCTGTGTGCCTTAATTGCATACGGTATCTAAATGTTGCATCTACTGGAAAAACAGTCACTGCAACTTCCTTATTACTGAAAATGTTGTTAGATGGATCTCTAGAATAAACATTGCTTTAAAAAGAGAATATTTTGTAGCAAAAGCAAGTTAGTATTAAATATTTTAACACAGAAGTACCTACTGCCATCTCTGTTTTCCTCCAACTCTAAAATACTGGATGTCAAGCTGACAAAGATAGGGTAATTTCAAGAAGCTAAAGAACTATCATCAATGTTACTGAAGAAATTTGATTAACTATGTTCTTCTCTCTGCCTATTCTCATTTAACTTTAGAGGCTTAGCATTAACAGCTAAGGAAGCCAAAGCCCTAGGCTGCAAGAGCAGATCAAGTGTAAACCTTTGATAGAACTGATGTTGCTAACAAACAACTCCTTGAATTGGGTAGATACAAGCAGAAGACAAGGACCAAGATGACAATTCCCGCTCAAACTGTGACCAACAAACTATTAAAAGACTAACTGGAAACCTTCACTCAGACTTGGAGGTCTTACTTGACCAGAAGACACATCTACTCCACTGTAGGTTGATCAACATCCATTGCTCCTCTTCCCAGTTATCTCCGTATTTTACAAGACACTCTCTGCAGAGTCCACAGTCTTCCAACCCCAGAAGTAAGTTTTGAGGCATTCATTTTCTAAATACCACAGTATATGTCTCAAAATCAGGAGAGAATACAGTAAGTATATTGCACTTCATACAGTAACAGAAATTAGAAGTGAGGGATGTTATAACAAAATTCTCTAGGGTTGTAGAGAATGTAGGAAATACTCACTTTACGGAGAAATTATTAATGAAAAAAACAGCCCATGCGTTGAGATGCCTCCAAGCTGTACCAGAGAAAGCAAGCACTGGAGCAGTATTAGGGGAAGACATGGACATACCCCCTTAAACCCACCATGCACTAGGACATTTTGTGATTGCAGCAGCACTGTCCGAGGTCAGCCTCTCTGCAGTACATGCAAACCTTCGACGGAGATCATCTGGAAGACCAGCATGGGCTTTGCTCCATCTCTTGGTGCTTCCAAACTAACCCTCCAGAGCTCAGAAAGGAAGACCAAAACACTCCACCTCCCCTCACCCCTGAGCGCCTGCAGTGGGAAAAGCTGGGCTGGAGGTAGTCCGAGGGAATTCTATTCAGTTTTGTCCAGCAGTTCAAAATGGCCAGAGGAAAATTAAGAATGGGCCCCATTGGTCACCATCATTAACAGAAGCAAGTTCCCTGGACAGCCCCATCCTTTTCTAATGGCTCTGGTACAATTATTGAAGTACAAAACTTATCTGTAGTGGGAGACACAAGCAATAATCATGCTGCAGGAGAGTAGCCTCCTCTGCTAGCACCCAGCCACCACCTTTGGTATTTTTGTACCATTGGCAATCCCCGTTCAGAGTTTGAGAAGATGCTTATTTCTTTCCCCTCCAATAACCTCGCAGAAGAATTATTTAAAAATAAAAAAATTCAGGAATGAAAACCACTTAGAAAACTCAAGGGATTTTAATGACTGAATGAACTAATTATGATATTTAAGTAGCAAACAAGTATTCTGCTGTCAAAGCACAAGCTAAAGAAGTGAAAGTCACAAACATTAGTAAGCCCAACATACAGAACTTTTGAGTAAGAAGACATTTTACACACAAGAGTTTATCAACACAAAACTGTTTAATATTTATTAAATGACACAAAATACCTAGATAACAGACTCACTCTCTGAAAGGACATGTATTTACATTATTTACCAACTTAAGAAAGACTCTCTGTACCCATATCAGACTTATGAAACATAAAAAAGGTTTTGCTGCTTTTTGCATCAAAGGATGCAACGGTGATACATGCCCTGTTTGCAAGTCTGCATAAACTATAATTTTGATGCAGTGAAAAAGCACAATTTTCATATTCTGGTAGCTGAGGGAAGAGGCTTCTGAAAAGTAACAGGATTAGTTTCCCCCCCCCCCCACTCCAGACATACTCTGAAGGACTGTTATACAAAAAGTATATTACATTTTTGAATGCTGCTGTACTCTTACAATTTTAGTGTAACGTTTCAAAGAAAATATTCTTCCTACTATATGAAATCACTAAGAAAAGTGGTATTTGAACATTTCTTTAGATGTACTTTTTTCATTAAAGAAAGCATTAGGGCAAATGATATGTCTAGGAAAAAAAAAATGAAAGGCTGATTAAAAAAAAGCAGAGACCAAAATATGAAGAAGAGCTAAAGCAACTTAATTTGCTAGGGTTTATTTTCTTTATTAACTATTTACTTTGGCACCTTCGTGTAAACTATAGAACAAAACGACGTTTACAACACATTTGCAATTACAGCATTTAAACAAAATGGTCACTTTTTAAACCAGCCAAGACAAAAAAATAGTCCATTTATGGGTATAAAGATTAAAAAACCTAAAATATATATTTCTAAGAATAAACTGCAATTTCTTATGAACAAGGTGCTATAAACTGCATGCAAGTCAAGATTAAAAATGTGTGGCCAAAGAGACAGGCTGTGTTATAGCCAAATGAGTTGTGGTCCGAGCCCACTTTCATTTTGTTTCTTACAGAGATATATATGGCTCAAGAGGCAGGCACATGATCCCAGCAAGAAGTTGCAGAGTTGTACGGCTGGACGATAAATCTTGGCTGCAGCTTTGTCATTAACCAGGAATGAGTGAGACCTTAGAAGAGATGAACAGGTTCTTGGGGAAAACCCATGAAGATACCAGGGGAAGCCTTCTCCCCTCCCCTCCCCTCTCTCTCACCCCCCTCTCCGGGCCTAGCCAGGGTTCTCAGAGTCCATTCTTTGGGTTGCTTTAACTCAATTGCCACTTAAGGTCTGCCTCAGATCGTGGAAGTCTGATGATATGTGAGGACTTTATATATTTTTTTCTACATTGAAATTACCAAAATGGATGGAATAGTCAAATAAACCTTCAGACCTTTCTGGGTAGTTTGACTGAATGCAACACACTTGTCTAATGAGGGAGGATTTTACCAGAGTAGGCAATTTAAACATGTAATGGTGTTAAATTGATGCTACAACAGACTAAATGGAACCAGTTCAATACTGATATTCATCATCTCTTGTCTCCCAAAAAGTTAAGTTTTATGCTCTTTCTCCAAAACACCTTTTTAAATGGAATATTTTATTGGCTAAATATACAAAACACATACAAGAAAAAGGAACATTGAATGCAAAATACAGAAGGGGGGCATTCTTTCCTCCCCAGTGGATCTCTATTTGCACTAATACTTAAAGATTTGCGGGAGCAGTCTTCAAGTTTCTTACCAGAAAACTCTACTATTAGTATTTTTTCTTACAGAGGCAAGGGTGGTCCTGGATGTCTACCAGTGGTTATGCTGCAAATAGTGTCAAAGGATAAGGTAGATTTTTCTGCAGATCACAAAGAGCTATGTGACAGTTAGTAGAGGGTGACAGCAAATAATTTAGTAGGAGAAAAAAACCCCAACATCTGCTTCATCTGTCAGCTGAGGACTGCCTATAAAAGAGCTTGAGAGAAAACACCACCTGGAGAAAATACGGAATTAAACAGTAGAACAAAAAAAGCGGTAAGGATAGGATGTGTCCGATAGAAAATTCACACACACACACTCTCCCTCTCTTGCACATGCACACCCCTGAAGGCGGGATCACAGTGATAGAAGTTTAGATCACAGAGAGATAAGTTACACTGCCATTAAACAAAAGTAGCATCTCGCTTTCAAGAAGTATCTGGTATTCCCCAGGACTATCAGTGCCTGAAAAAGGATGAGGTTTTGCATTGTGCTCTGCAACACAGCTGATCATAGGTCTAAAGCCTGGCTGGGTAAGGAAGAACTGTTACGTGGAGGAGTTCACTTTTTTTGCTGACGCTTTTTTTCCCATAAATTCCTGGCACATGCTGCTATAGCAATAAAAAAAAAAGCATTTTGTTGAAACAAAGCTCTACATTCAAGTGACTTATTCTCCCATGTCTTATAAAGATGCAAAGAATGCTCTCTGGTCATCTAAGAAAATATATTTTAGATGCCTTGTAGCAATACTTAACTTTCTATATGAGAGGTAGGCTTCTGGGTTCTAGGAGGCCTGCCACATCTAGGGCTGAGTTCTTAAAGCTTTAAGTTAAAGCAATCCAAAGCAGGGCAGTCTTAAAAGAGCTGCCCTGTCTAAACCTTGAGGTTAGTTCAAGTTTAGAATGTTGCAAAGCAAAACAAGTATTAAAATTCATTTGCAATTTTTGTTCTTACAGCTTTACCACAAGAACAGTGTGGCTTTTCGTAGATACCTGTAAATAGATTCTCTTGTCTAGAGTATTGCTGCCAAGAGGTGAAGGCCTCCTACCCATGACTAGTAAAAACTGTCACTTTCTCCATTATGGCTGTTTTATGCTCGAAAATCCCAAAGATGATCACTAAGTCTTATAGGCAAGCCATATAAATCTAATCTGACCTTGTTTTGTTGTAGCAGTTACTTAAGAATGGTGTTTGTATATACAGTATATGCCCACGCTGCAAACTTTATACATCACTTTCTGTCGGTACCATTTTGCCTTAACTGCAACCAAGAATATTTTCCACTAGATCAGCAATAAGCATAGCTTGGCTTATTCCCCATTTTCCCCTCCCTCAAGGGAAAAAAATCCAAGTGTGGGCATCAACCAAACCCAATGGTATGTTACTAACTCAAATGTATCCTGTACAGTAAATTAAAAGTTTGCATGCAGTTTAAGCATTTAAAAGGCTATTTTCTTATATTAATTCACCTTCTGTTTCCATTTAAAGGTGTGAAAGACATCTGTCATATATCAAGGGACTCCTCTTCAGACCCAGAGACAAATGGAACCACAAAGACCAGGTACTTCCTTTCAGCTTTCTGCACATCTTACTAAATAACATGCAAAGAGTTCAACAGCATTCTTCTGAAAATGTAAATAGTACTCTTTAAATGGGCATGTTAACCACTGAAAGAAGTCCACTCTACTATACTTTTCCATTACACTGCTTTCATTCAATCATCGGTAGTATAAAAAGTCAATTAACGGGATCAACAGGCTAGTTTATCCACTGGCAACTGTGTATGACACCAAGTGTGCAGTAAAACAAAGGCCAACATATGTTTATGCAATATAGTTGTATTGATTCGGGTTTTCTTTATCTCTTTCCATGTAGTCCCTGTCAATTAAGGATTCTATTCTCTTCTTAAGGTCAGCAGGCTGTAAAATAAAGCATATGTCAGCATGATTACTTTCCATGTTTCTCAGTTCTTTCTACTTAAGCCAAATATCCACACTGCTTAAGATAGCTTAGAAAACAGAAATCAGTTTAAAACAAATTAAAAAAATCCCTTAAAGCATCAAAGTTTGAGGGCTGCAATGTGCAGTTGAAGAGAAAGTTAGAAAACTAGCTTGTCACCTGCAGCTAAGTGTAGACTTTTTACAGAAGGGCAAGATATTTGCTGCTGTTTAAACTGAACTCTAAAGAAGTGCAATCTGTGCATTATGGACCAAAGTATTTCTATTTCAGACTTTTACCTAGTGGTAAAAGGTGGTACAAGTTTCATTGTCTCTTGATGCGAGCGAGTTTTGCAGCAGTTTGGGTGCCCTATGATTATGCTGGGTGAAGGACCTTATAAAAATACCTCATGATAAAGAGGCAAAGCATTTAACTCACCTGTTATAACCCTGCAAAGCCCAACTGCAGCTTTTGCAGTTCTTGCACAGCTGCAGGAATTTAACCAGGTAACAAAACTGAATGAGAAGGCAGCACCTTTTATTTCACATTTTCATCAATAGAAAGCACTGTATATTTGAACTCAAACAGATGCAGCACTTTCTACTTGAAGATCTATTTTCATTGGTACACAAGCTATTCATTTTATATTGCAAGTGTGGGCTTCTTTAGCTTTGAGACACTCCCCAATATCTTTTTCATTCCACATGTGTGTGTGCATAGACACACTGATATAATCGGCCTAGAAAAATCATTGTTAGTGATCTGTTAGAAGTTATCAGCCAAATTAAGAAGCAAACCCAATTCTGCATTACATATCTGAATCACTTCCGCTTGTCCCCAAGAACATCTTGCTGGAACACTTAAATGGAAGAAGTGCAGCATACAAGGAGAGCTAGCTTCACAGCTACTGCTAAGGTGACACATTTATATTGACTTACTAAAAGCCTGAGGCAATATTGAGGTAAATGAATGTCAACAGCACTTTAAAAATTCCTGAGAGGGAGTGTTTTCCTTCCTAATAGGAAGATGCATGTTTTGGACAGAAGGACTGTTTAACTAAGGACAGGTGAGGGAATATAAAAAGTAGCAATAGTTTCAGAAGAAAAATCAATACTCCACCTTGACTGGGAATTTAAGCTGGTTGTAGACCTCTGACACAAGCAGGTTATGACTCAGAGTCTTGCGCATCTTCATGATTCGTACAATTGCAGCGTCAATCTGGTATTGCCGGTCCTGGAATACTCTCTCTGTAGTGCTTGCCTGTTCCTCTACCTGAAGGATTCATTTAGAAGAGTTTTAAAGAGAACACTAGAACTCTCAAAAACAATTCCTTTGTGCAAGACAGTAAAATGTCTGCTGTCAAATATTTGGCATAAATCTTTCCCAAGTATGAAGGTTGATTATCTATTAAACCCCCACTTGTACAAGGAATTAAAGTCTTTGCACAGATTTTACACTGAACGGCTGTCAGGGAAAATTCACTGTGAACCTTGTTTGTATGTTCACAAACCATTCAGTAGAGCTCTGGGGAATGATCAAGGGTGAAGAGAATATTCACTGCTTGGAACTTCTCTTCGACAATCTTATTTAGAGACACCCAGCATCACTGGTGTCTAAGTATGGAGGCATACACTTAAATAATCATCATTTAACATGTGCTATTATCCAAATTAAATGTTTAAGTTCTACAGAGGTATCAGTATGCATGTTACAACTCAGAAGATAAAAGCTTATGCATAGGCAGGCAACAAGATACTTAACCCAAAGATTTAAACCCCAGAGGATAAAAAAAAAATACCGTTTCTTTCATCTGAATTTGGTTGATCTTTATCCTGAAGAGCTTATGTCTGAAGTCATCATTACATGTGAATTTATCACCATCTTCCACATCTTTGCCTTTGGGGCTTTTAGTCAATACTCTGGCTTTGCCACAAGCCAGAGACTGAAGTGTCCTTCTCAGCTCTCCATCCTCTAAAGCAGAAACAAGTTGGTTAGGTTTTTTTCAGTAAAAACAGTTGGGAGTAACCAGTTGTTTTCGATACCAACCTATTCCAGTGGCTTGCTTTATCTCCTCTAAACTGAATTCCTCTCCTTCATTAAACATGAGCAGCACCAGTGTCTGGAACAAGGAGACCTGAAGTTCTTTTTTGCCCTGTGACAAGAAACAGACATCACTCAGCTGTTTGGTGGTGGCTTTTTTGGGGGGGGGGAGGAGAAGAAAAAGTCACTTGTGTAAGTCAATTATTTCACTTAAAGGATGTGATTGCTATTTTATTCGTTTAGGAACATGAAAGAATAAAAACTACTGGGGACCTTGTGTTTACAATGAAATAGATAAACTAGAGGTCAAAAGGTCAGGCTACTGTATCTGGTGACAACTCACCCAAGACCATTCTCAAAGCACTGAATGCTTAAAATTAGAATTTGAAAGGCCTTTAAGTCAAAGTGTAACACATCCATTAATTTAAGAAACACAGTATTATTATTTGAAATAACCAAGTTTGATATTACTTCTTTCACCCATTAGCACCTTCCTGAAAAACAGAGCTGGTGAGCATTCCCATTCTAAGAGAATTTTTCTTGAACTGTGTCTGTGCACATGAAGAAATGCTGAAGAGGAATATGTGGAAGCCCTTTAAAACCAGTTGTGCTCTTGTACAATCCAAACCTTTTCTTTACTTCAGTAGTGAAAGGCTTACTGCAAACATGCTTAATGCTGTCAGGTGAAGGAAGGTCATCTATTGGAACACAGCCCATTTTTTTTTCTCCCCAGTATAAAAATTAATGCCATTTTTAATATGTAACTAAACCCACTGGGTATTTTCCCCAAACAGCAATCAACATCCCCCCCAACTGAAACAGAAATCGGATGCATGTTCTTAGACCTTAATACATCTACTTCAGCAACTACCAACTCTAGAAGTGATAGCAAGATGTTAAAAGTTGTGAAAACAGTGCTAAGTTTTCCATCTCAGCACAAAAAAAAAGCTTCCTGATAGATCCCAAAGGTACAACCCAGAGCTGGAATTGGCAAAGCAACAGGAGTAAGAGAAATAACACACTCACCTCTTTAAATTCTGCTTTTAGTACACAGTGTCCTAGTGTTGACTGCCACTGAAGTTTCCTACCACTGTGTTTTCCTAAATAAAAAGTCTTGAAAATCTCCTGCAGTTTTACCATCTAAAAAAAGATAAAACACAGAAAACCAAAATTTCTACTTTAAAGCATCTTCTGCTTCCCTCCTGCACAATCAAATCATCCTTAAATAAAGACTTCGAAAGGTAAAGGAAAGAAAACAAACTTTATTTATGACAATTCTGCATTTCTTTCTAGAGATTATATGCATAGTTAAAACCAAGCTGAAGCTGATACCAAGATGCATTACTGACAGGCTGATACTTGGTTTAAGATGTCTATATTCGTTACCTCCGGGGGCAAATGGACCTCCATAGGCACGTAGGTTGGCCAGTAGCCCATAGTCAGAATATTCACTGTTAGCTCAATGTTGCCAGGTACATTCTGATTTTGCATATACTGCAGAAAAACAAAGTGAATTGAAATAAAGACACATGTATTAAACATTTCAGGTAGAAAACAGTTAGAACAGGCATTAAGAGAGCACAGAAGACAAACAACCTTATGACGTCTTCGCTATAAACTGCAAGTTACATAGAAGAAAACTAGGATAAAGAAAAGCACTTCTCTGAAGTTCTAAAGGCACTTCCACACAGGAAGAAAATAGCAACAGTAGTATTTTAACGGGATGTGAAGACATAATTATGTGTGGAGGAAAGTGTTAAAATGTGCTTTAATCAAAACACTACAGGACTAATGGGCAAAAACTTAAGCCAGTCCATCAGAATAGAGCGGTGTTAATGTTTTGTAACTGGTGTTAAAATGTTTTACAAGTTTACAATTATTTTATTACTACGGCCTTTTTTTAAAAAAAAAGCTTGTTTCAGGTTTTTTCCTTTGTTGTTCAGGAAAACCATTACCAAATTCAATAAAATTTTCAAAAGCACAGAATTAAGAAGCTGATTGACTGATTTTCAGTAGAGACTGTTTTTCCAGGTGGGCTTTTGAAAGCAGTCACCTACAAAGTTCTTTTCTCTGTAGTGAAAGAGCATTACAGACAACTGAAATAATTCAAAATTAATCTAACTCAATTACAATGGAAATGTTTGCAACTGGAGACATCCTACACCCTCTCATTAGGTTCTCTGAGAACAACATTCAAAAAAAGCAAGTAAATGAAGGAGCCATGACAGACTTTCCTGCAGTACCTGTTTAAATTGTATCATTATGTCTTTTGAAAGCTCCATATCTTTAAACATTCCTTCAAGTTTGCTGGTGAAAGCAGCTCCACATTCTATAAAAGAGAAAATGTAAATCTTCAAAAATTAATCTTGTTTATTTTCAACACCACAAAGTAGTCATTGTCATACTTAGAATGACAAGCAGGATGACCTATTTCAGCCTATGTTCTTACATAAAGATCTGGATTCTAATTCAGATACAGAATAAGGTTATAAACAAAAAGAGTAGAAGAGTTTTAATGTGGCAGCTTTCGTAATCCAATTGTTTTTCCACACAGACAGGACTGTTCATCCTAGGACTCCACTGGTAACCTGTCAGTATGATGACAATTCTAATCCCTATCAGCTGCCTGCCAAGCTGTCTCTTGATGGTAGAACAAGATCGAGTTCTAAAAATCTTACTCATACCGCCCAAAGACTCCATCCTATGAACCAATGAAGACCAGAGTAGAAGAGTGCCATCTGGCAGCTCCACATTTCAGACCTTACACAGAATGAATAACACACTGATGTCATCCCCAAGTTCTCTGCGCACATCTCTGATTCACTTAGGAGGGAATCTCCACTCTGTCCCACAGGCCAAGATACATTATGCACTTTGAACTCCTTTTCTTTGGCTATCGCTGCTATAATTAAAAAACTAAAAACAAATGAGTCTCTCATTCTAGACTTGCACACAAGGTTTTTGCCCTCGTGTGAAGGGGAAATACAAGCAGCACTTTTACAAGTGCCTGTTAAGAGGACTTTAAAGAAATTAAGTAGATAGATATGATATTTACCATGTTTGAGTTTGGAAAGCATAGATTTTTCAGCATCTACTGATGCACTCTTCCCAACTAATAGTCTCTTTGCTAGATCTTTTTTATAAAAGGCCTCAAAGACATCTTTACCTGTAAGAGATAAGATTTGACAGTGATCACAAATTGTGGTTTGTTTCAACCAAGCATTACCTACAAGAGGCCCAATTCAAAGTTCAGTAAAGCTAGCAAAGGCCTTCACATTAAGATTTCCACAGATTTTGAGTCAGGTGTTATTGGCATTTTCACATACAAATTGGTTAAACAGCACTACACTGGCAAACTGTATCGACAGAGAATGAACACTTGAAAATGCAGACAGACTGCAAAAATAATTTCCAAGTACCTTTATGTTCCAAATACCAACTGTATCTCCACAAAAACACAATACTTACCATATATGAATCTAAATATGATCATAATTTTATCCAACATTTTTTCAAGTTCTTCATCAGTAGCTTCTTTGTTGCCTGCACGAAGCTTTGAATCTACATATTTAGCTAAAACAGTGTTGAGGAATAAAGAGTTTAGCATATGCTTAGTATCACAGTGAAACAAGTCATCTATTTAAAAAAAGAAATCTAAGACTGAAATCTTTTGGAACTGTAAAGGATCCTTAAATCACCTTCAAATCAGTTTTGTCAGAGCGAGCCTGATATATTTTCCTAGTGGCTATAAAGTTATAAACACCATTATAGCCTAACCTCTTTTTCCAGATAAGCAATTACTGCATCTTAACTTTATTACCATACTTAATGTTAAAAAACCCCTAACAAAACTGCATATGCCAAAAAAATCCTGGTCCGTATGATCGCAAAATCAAAAGTCACTATTGCTCTAGATAGACATAGCTATCAAAAGCAAAAAGGTCAGAAAATTATGCAAGCCAGTTATTTAAATGTGTTGGGCATACTACTGAATTTCTCCAGGAGATTACTGCTTGTTTTAATTTCAAATGGTTTGGTAAGCACATTACAGTTAGTGAATTAATTTCAAAAAGGAGGGCAGAAAGCATTGCTCCGTGAGCCCAACAGATTGCAAAGCAGGTATTATTTACTGCGTGGGGAAATAATTAAGGTATTCCAAAGCGTGGAGAGCCAGGCTTGTAATGCACAAATCTGTAAACTACATTCTTTGCAAACTACAGAGGCTCTCATAACACAAGAGGTACGAGGCATCCTCATCTCTCTTCCCCATTATATATTGCAACAGAGGCACCTATGTAGGGCCCCTAACAGCTCTGGGCACATGCTGGTGGCACAGTTATGTAAGCTGCTGAAAAAGACAAATAATTGGCAGCATTTTCACATCTGGACACCAGTCAGTTGCCGGTTCTCCACTTTTCTATCCAGTGAACTGATGAGCGTAGCTTGTTCTTCATGTTTAATGCTACCCTGGCAAATAATTCACTTGCATAGTAAGACACAGTAGACCCCCAGTTGACAATGCATGGCACCTAATGTCTTTTAGCAAACAATTCCATCATGTCCCATCTGTAAGCTGCGTCAGCAGCTCCCTCTTGGCCCCCCCACCCAAATTCTCACATGGGAAGAAGCTAAAGAAAAATACCTATGAGTTCAGCTGGCTTATTTGGTCTTTTGTTAATGAATGTTTCAAAGGCTTCTTTCATGGCATTTACAAACTTCTCATTCTTGAGAAAGCAAACATCAATAATATGGTCAACTTTGTCTTTAAAATCAAGTAGTTCTTGGACCATGGTTTTGTCTTTTTCTGGATTAATTACTATGGTGCTACCAAATGCCTGCAAAATAAAGCATATCTTTCAGTTAGCCTGAATAATGAATTTAAACGACAAGATGTCTAAAAGCTTAAATGATCTTCACTACACCTTGTTTCTGGCATTTATATTAGTTCTGCTAACACAACAGAAATAACATTATGAAGCATTTACTCTATAATCATTCCTAGACCTTGTATGTTGATTCAAAACTAATCTCCAAGTAATTGAAGAGATTCAGAACTTCTGTCTGAAGAAATACATTTAAGCATGACAAAATTAACATCCTTTTTAAACACACATATCCTCAGGTTTTACACAGGTAAAGCTCCAGCTACACTCAATTTTACTTAACAATCCTCCTTCACAACAACCATATTACTCAGTGAGAAAGCTGTCAAAGTAGAATTAAACATCTTAAGTGAAATTCAAGTGCTTTCTGAATGTCAATTGGTTGGTAACTTAAGCTACCATTCATTCCAACAAGAAATTTTAGCAGTATGAAGACAGAAATGTTCTGTCACTACAAAAGTGTCTGCTGGAGAAATATAGCTGTCTCCCATGACTAACTATAAGCAAGAGAAACCTGCCACATTGATTTAGAATTCAATAACTCAACTGAATGTTCTATATTTTATTAGGGTGAGAGAAGTCAGACTTCCTAGTACAGTTTCAAAAGCTGCCTGTTAAATGTTTATTAAAGACTACTTTCCTATGCTTAGAAAAATGCAATAGTTGGGAGAGATGACTCAAGTATCTTTTCTATAAAGCACATCAATGCAGCAGTGGTATCTGTTCCAGAGTTCTAGGAACAGTACCTTTATGTACTCAATCCAGTGTTGCAAGAGAACTTGCACTCCGCCTCTCACACGACTGAACAACTGATACAAAAGAGAAAGGTCCTGAATTCGGTTTTCATCAAGGAGGTGATTTAAGCCTGCAAATGAGAGAATTTCAATGGAAATTAAAACCAGAGTAATCCAAAGAAAGCACAGCATATTATTGCAGCAACCTCTTCAAATTAACTATTTTTTAATCAAGCAATTAGTGGTGGCTGTTTGTTGCTGTTTTGTGGTTTGTTTTGTTTTTGTAAGCTACCCAATTCAACAGTGAAACACAGAATGACAGCCTGAACTGGCTCAAACCTTCAAAACCTTCTTATTGCACTGGATATCTTGGGCAACATTTACTTTACATAACATATTTATTACAACACCTTTGCTTGCTTCTGCTTTACTATTCCCTAAATACTTGAAAAAGTTTATGCTTTACTGATCTGTAAGAAAAGTTCCTTGGCTAGAATAAATTTAACAGATGTTTGAAGGCAAGCAGCTTCAAGAAATATCTTCACCTTTCACTTTATCTTTTCTGGCAGAGAAGGCCTGATGCTCCACAGCAAGGTTCTAAGAAAGCAGATGGGTGAATATTGCAAACTTGATACTCCTCTCAATAAAGTCTGTTACAGATGTGCAGGAAGATGCTCACATACCTGTTTCATCCCTAATCTGGCTAGGTAGGACTTGATCATTTTATTATTCAACTCTTGCTGCACCCATATCTATTTCCAGACTACCCTAAGGGAGCACCACAAGGTCACTTGACTCCACAGAGACTATTGCAGAACCGAGGCAAAGTACTTCATTGCTCAGATTGCACCATTTATTTTAAAACAAGCTCCTTTTTGTGAGCAGCAAGTAAGCAAGGTTTCCCCTTTCTGGTACAGCTATAATTTGAAGGCTACTCCTTTACCCCCCAAGTCTTCAAAATGCTATTTAACACAGTGAACTCAAGTCCCCCCATTCTAGCTTTCCTGTGTATCTGAAGACAGCATTGTACCTTCTTACATCTGACAAGGAGAATGGTATTTGCCCTCCTGCAAAGTGGTCAATGCTTTGTCAAGAGCTTAGCAGCAAAGGGCACTAAAAAATTATGTAGCTTTGTGTCCTCCCCCAGCACCTGAATCTGTCACTTTTCCAGCACAGGAATTTAAAGCCCCAAAGCAGCAATTAGAAACATTTCTATAAAGAAGAAATATTACCTTTCTGAAGAATGGCTGTTAAATGTTCACCTAGAAGTTGCTTTTCTACAGTAGCAATTAGTGGCTTCCTATAGAAAAAATGTTTAGAATTACTTTTCCTTTTTTCATTATTAACAACTTTTAATCCTTTTCTTTGAGATAAGTACTCTCGTCCTTTGGGAATGCTCTAATTATCTGTGGCCAAGGACTTAAAATGATTACACACATTTATCCTTTTTTTTCTCCCCAGTAAGCAATATTTTTTTTTCCTGTTTGCTGGATGAGGATTTAATTCCAACAAGCCTGTTGTACATGACCTCCAGGCAGCTAGACAATGATTCCATCAGGGAAGAAACTGGGAAGAAGTTTGTCAAAGAATACACCTCCTATTTTGTGGGAGGAGACTTAGGTCTTTGGAGACAAGCCAAAGAAAAGAAAAAAACACCTCAAGTCGAGAGGTATTAAAATAGGGAGTTGGCCACTAAATCGTGTGGAAGAAGGAAGCCACTAAACAAGCTAAATGTTTTTAACAGCTGAAGGAGAAAGGAAATAAAAACATATGATGGTAGCAATAACACACCTTCCTCTCAGAAAGATCCTCTGTACCTGCTCTTTAAGAAGTTGCTACCACGTGCTGGAAGAGTTTTATATTAGTGGCCTATGTTTTCTCTCAGACATGATAGCTGTGGCTTTATGTTAGGAGAATATTTCTCCCATCCTACAGTCATGACCTCCACTTGATTGTATTTGAGGAAATCCTGCCTCTAAGCAGAAAAGATTGAAGAGTGACATTAGTCAGTAATTTCCCAGACTCCATAAAGAGTATAAAAATATTTTTACATAAATATCTAGAACCTTTAGCTTGAGAATTCTCTATCCCAGAGTCTATATTTTTCAGGTAGGTCGACAGCTGATTTTAGCAAGGGAGAGATGTTTGGAGTAGGGGTGCCAGCCTATTTTTCTCCAACCATATTCTCAACAATGTTTATGTCAAAATAACTAGTGGCTTAGAAAAGGATATTAGCTGTGTGAGCCAAGACACTGCTTCACTATAAACAAGGAATTGTGGGATGTGAGAAGCTTTTGATGGTCAGTCAATAACAGAAATGAACTGTAGCTCTTAGATGGCCCTCAATAGAGGAAGAGCCAAATAGCTACACGGTACCAGGCAAAGGGAGATTGCACTTACTGTGTGCTCTGATCTAAATAAGTGATTATCCTGTCTGCTTCTTCTTCCAAGCGTTTGTTGACATGGTGAAGATATTCTGGAACCTGAAAATGCCAGAGTAGTTTTGGATGGTTAAAAAAAAAGAAGAAAACCAAAACAAAGCAGTAATGGTCTGACAGCAGCAGCTCCAGTTTTAAGCAGAAATCATTAGCACTGTGACTGAAGGCAACTGCATGTGAATTCCTTTTCCAAAGGAATAAAATACAAAGGTCACATCACTCACATTACTGCTCTGTACTCTAAGGCAGAGTAGTTCCTCTCCCTGACAAATGCTTTGTCATTAGACATAACTATTGTTAAGCATTCAAAATACCTCTCGTTCCTGCATAAGCCTTTGTCCCTCTGCTGCATACAGGCGGTTAGTCTCTTCCAAGAATCTGTGTTCGAAAGAGTCTTGATAAATCTAGGGGAACAACACGAGAGCAATCCAGGGTGAAGCTTACTGACCACTAAAGAAGAATTTCAGCTGTTTATTGGTTTGGCAGTGAAACAAGTTTACTGACCTGCAAGTCAGAGAGCATGCTGAGAAGGCTTCGCAGTAGGCTCCTATCGATAGCCTCACCATTTCTTTCCCTCTCAATCAGTAGAAGAATGCCATCAATGGTTTTGTTCTGAACCTTCTGATCACTGATTATATGAGTTCTGAACAATTCTAGCCCCATATCCCTAAAAAGAAAACACTGTTCAATTAACTGCATAAGAACGGACCCCAAACATTCTCTATGAATAAATTCTGATCTAGATCAAATAGAGGCAAAGAAATACCAGCATTCTTCAAATTCCTCATTCCTCTGCCCTCAAATCACTCAAGATTAACAAACACTAAAATAAGCTACAACAAAGCATTAACAGTAAGCTACAGATTTTAAAGACTGTAGCACATTTCCCGCATCTCCCCCCCCCTCCAGGTGACCACCTAACTTTTGCAGCACCTTTATTTCTTACTTGGTTGGCAGGATAATGGAAACTGAATCAGCAGCAGCCTTCACAAGAAAAGGATAATATCATCCTGGGTCCTAATTCCACTTTTAGGCTTTGGACAGTATACTTTTTTGTCCATTACTTAGTAAGTGTGATGTAGAATAAGAGTCTCTGCTTTTGGCATCTCAGTTAAAACCTTCCATGAATTTGAAACTGTGGATCCGGATGCTTCCAGGAAAAGCCAGGTCTCCATCCACCACTCCTTCAGTCTCTGACAAAGTCATTCAGGCATTTGCTAATTATGCAAATATTGAGGGGGTGGGTGGAGGAGGGTGCTTGTGTCATGGAGGTTGAAGTCCAAGAGAAAACAACATTTTAGGTAACTTTTTCCTTCAAAAATACCTAGGGAACTTTGAATACTCTGCACACTCAAGCAAGTAACTGGACAACCCAAACCCTTGCAATTTAGTTGCTGAACTGGCCCTTTCCTTTATCTGTGCTAAGGGGAGGCTGATAGGACATTTCAGCTAAGTAGACATCACAGCTGTTCTAGAAGCCTGTAATTCATGGCAAATAAAATAGAAGTGAAATCTCCCTTTGCAACAAACATGTAGGCTCTCACTATCTATTCTACAGGTCCCTATAAACTTTATATTAAAAAACCCTCAGGAATTAGCAAAATGTGATAATTTAAATATACCCCCCCAAATATTTTTATTCTTTGTGCCCTTACCAAATAGATGGCAGCATTGAATTCTGAAGTACGTAAGTTCGATCCAAAAACAAAAAGATACTTCTAATCATAATCTGTTAAGAAGGAATAAAAAAGCCACAATCATTTCACTCTTGAAATTGAAGAGCAACACAAATTATGCTCAACAACAACAAAAAGAATCCCACTGACAGGTTTCAGGCAGTGCTTTTAGACATTGTTGATTTAAAAATATTCTGCCCATCTCAGTGAGGTGATCAATGTGACATTTAGCATCTTTCTGTATAAGAGAATAGCTCACTTTCTAACTGGTATAAAAGGAGAAAGATTTGCATAGAAACAGAAGTTTGGAGTTGGGTGGGTGTCCAAGATCACACCAATGTGTCAAGAAACACACTACAGACAAGTATTTTCAAGGCTCTGTTTCTAGCAAACTAGACACAGCTGTATTTCACAAAGACAACTGATACAAGTGTAAGGCATTTCAGAAGTACAATATGTTTGCAGAGGAACAAAATTAAGCAAAACAGGCTGACTAGGCAACTGGTTTTCTTTAAAAAGATTAAAAAAACAACTTACCATTTGTCTGCAGTGGTCTTGCCAACATTTGTCTATTTTCTTTAGAAAAAGGACACTATCCAATGAATCCATGAAGAAATCATTAAGAAAAATTATGATTAATAGGTAGTGTTAGCAATGAAATGAATAAACAGTATTATTTTTTTAAAAAAGACACTTGGTGGTGAGCACAAAACAACTCACCTACTCCCCAAAAGAACCAGTTAACTTCTTGCAACATTTTTATTTTTAATGAGGGTCCTTGTGTTAATAATAACAAATCAAAGTGATTTAAACAACTGAAAAAGAAGGATCTAAATACATTTGAATGTTCTGTCTAATTCCCCCTTGCTGGGGAGTGGATCAAAACCAACAATCCACAATACAGGCAAGAGCCCACCACTAAGCAGATACTGTAATTTCAGCTCATGTGAAGAGATCACCTTAAAACTGTTGTCCTTGAAATGTAACTTGCACTCAGCTCACTGCATGGTTCTGGTACTAATTAATATCCACTTAACAGGATTTTGATCTGATGCAACTCAAAACTTTTGCAAATAAGATCTTTTGATCTTCAGAACCACTGACATTCTATGCTACCAGACCAGTAGCACTTGTCAAAAACCCCAAGAACTACTTGTTGATGGGTTTTTTGTTTACCTGAGCATGGCAAGCAGCATATAAAAAAGCCTGAAGTGATACATCCAATACAGCCTTTTTAAGCCTTTCTACAAATCTAACATGAGCTTCTGAAAGATGGGAAAGTGTTTAAAAAATACCAGTTATATTTTCTCCAAGTTTTCAAGTGGTTACAGGCATAAAGGAACTAGCAGTGTTCTCTGAGGTCCCATAAAATAACAGCCAGACAGACCCAATTCTGCAAAAACTAGGAGTTCAGATTACCAGCTGTTATTACCACCATTACTAGTGCTATGAACTCTTCAAAGAAATCCCATCACCACACACTGGTAGGTAAATACATTTTGACTTGTCAACAGATTAAAAAAAAGGATATTCTCTAAATTGGTGAATTTGTGCTTTAATGTGGTCTTCACAGATCTGCCTCAACTGTTTGTACAAGTTTGCAGAAATCTTGTAGGAGCAGAGATTTTCAACAGCCTGAAGTAAAGAGAAACAGTTACTAAGAAATCTCTTTAAATTCTTATAAACAGTTTTACAAGGAACTGCAGGGGAAAAAACCCAACCAAAACAACCATGGAATTGTTCTGCTTCTCACTCAAAAATGTACCAGTTTTTAATTGTAACATAGTTAACAGCTGCATGCAAAACACCAGAGACACACATGTGGCACTATATATGGCACTACAAGGGTAATGAGAGACAAAGGAAGGCTGTGTCCTGAACAGCTTCCAGTTTATTAAGTCCAGTTGGAACACCCATTCTCCAGAGGAACTGCAGGACTTGCATCTCTAAGAACAAGGATTTTAGTTTAACATGTTCCAGCAGCTTGCTGGGTTTCATACTTCAAAGCAGACACTTCGTCTTAATTTTATTAACTGCTGTGCTCTGCAAATCACACTGATATTAGCAGAAAAGCACCACTGGTGTTACTTGCTTTTTCAGTTTTTTCCTTGATTCCTTCCCTCATCCCTAGAAGTACATAGGTATTTTATATAGCTCCACCCCTCAACCCCTTGCCCGAGTAAGTTTAGTTACAATCTGGAACAATTTTTAGTAGTATGACAGCATTCCACAGGTTTACAGTGACAGATCTCAGATTTCTAGATCATAATCAACTATTAGGATAATTGTCACTGTGCTTCACAGCAAGAGGCAAAAGAAGTTTAACAGGAACACATCTAGGAGCTTGATCCAGCAAACAAGCATCCTTGAGGCTGCAGACTGTTCCAAAACTTACACCAATCACCCAGATCTGGAGAGCAACTGAGCACTTTTAACTCCAGACTGAGACGCACTATATGGGATTATGCTATAAAACATCTGTAGACACTACAGAGGACAGGTAGATACAGTTTTCAACTAATGCTTCTCCATTTTATTCTTTTTTTTTTCTTTAGTGGAAAATATTTTAGTTGCCAGTACAACCAACTCATGAGAAAAACAAACAAAACCCACAACAAAACAAACAAACAAACACAAAATCCCAAACAGACAAAAAATCCCAAGAAACAAAAAACTGGAAGATCAAGATTGTTTTCTGGCAACTGCAGGCCACCACACAGGGACAGGGTAGTGCAGAAGCACACAGGGCAGATGTACTCCATTACACTGAAGGCTCCCAGAGTACTTCTCAACAGTCCAAGCAGAAACCACCAGCAACAGCAAGCAGCCACCACTAAAAGTACAGCAACAACTGAAACAGCTACACAAGGAGTTCCTCACTTAATCCTAGGATATCACCGGTAACCATTCTCAGTATCAGCAGTAAACAACTCTCTAGAACAAATGCACTACAACCAATACCAGCTCTAGACATAAGAGGAGTTAAAAGAACAAAAAAACCCCAAACCCAACAACAAAACCACCCCCCACAACAATAACAGAAGAAAACCAAACCTGCATAAGCTTATTGTCAGAAGCAAACTGGTATAGCAAGAGAGCAAACATACCAAGGAAGACTAAACCAGGTCTGAACCACCACTGAACTGTATCTTTAATATCTGGAAATAGCAACAAATTCAACTCTCGGCCTTAACACTTAAACACACCCCCCCCAAAATACAATGATGTGATGAAACATTCTGAGGTTATGGATGCAGTTTATATTCTGCTGTTGAACCTGAAGGGTCAGGCTCTAACTGAACCATCAGCAACTCAGGAAATAACTGCTGCTTTAATTCCCAAAGAAAAAGGGGATGGAAAACACTGAGCTTGAAGAACCTGATTATAGCTTCAGCAAGTGTAATAAATGAGTTTTTCTCCCACTCACTCCGGAGAAGCCAGCTGAGAGCTGGGAAGATGAATGTTTTAGGTAGAACTTGCCAGTCACCTGCATAACCACAGCTCATCACTTCCACCTACCAGCCTAGGACAGCAGCAGCCATTTTGCTGTACTTTGGTCAGAGTATCCCATCTCAACTACAAACACTTCCAGAACTGCGGTCTAACAAAACATCCACTATTTAATCAAGCTGCTCCAACTGCTTCAGAGAATTAGCCTCTACACTACAGAGGGACAAGCACATAGTGGCAATTTAGGGCAGGTAGCAGGTATTTATACACTTCCTTTAAAACCACGCTTGGAATTTCTGATACACAAATGCACAAAGTGTTAAGCACATCTGCTACTACTGAGTGGTTGAACATCAAGTACAAAACTTCGGCATCTTCATTGCTACACCCACAGAAATGTTTTCATTTGTGAATTCTGATCAACTGGCTTTTTTGTTTTGAGATTCAACTTTAAACACATGAATACAAAACCTTTCACTAAGATTTCTCTGAGAAGCAGAACATCACTACTGCAATACTATGCTCTGCAAACTTAATTACTTACGTTATACAACAGTTAATTGTAATGTATCAAAAGTTCCCAACAACTTCAGGGGCTCTAGTGCACAAAATGATCCTGTTCTGAGTTAGTGGAATAAAGCTTCACAATCAGTGAAACCATGCCCAGAATGCAGTGAGAACATCCAAAGCAAAGCATCATCCTTCATTCACACAGTAAATATTCTGTTGGTTTGTTTTTTTTTTCCCCCAGCATCCACACCTGTGTGTGTGTTGAGGAAAACTAGGAAAAACTAAACACACCTCTCATGAGGGAACACCCCGAACTTGACAGAAGTATTTAACTCTAATTAGGAAAAAAAACACAACACAAAACAGTGAACCAACCAAATTATTAGGGATCTGGTACCAGAAATCTAGTTCTCAATTTTCTGGTACTACTTTAAGGAAAATTATTCTAAAAAAGAAGCTTCCAATTCTGTAGCACTTTAGTGACTCAAAGATGTGTATCATTTATACTGCTGGGAAGGAACAAAGCAAGTACAGAGCTACTGTCCCACAAAGAAAGAAAACCTCCAAGTGTTTGCTCTGGATTTTTCCAACACAGACAAAAACCAAACCAAACTTAGGGAAGTTTAGCTCCATTACAAAAAGTAGTGTCTTATTTTGGGGTGTGCAAGAGAACTATGCTTGGATAATGGTATCTGCCAAGGCTGATACTTGGCAGCAGATCCATTTACCAAGCAGCTGTTCAGAAGTGACTTTACTTTAGCTGGCATTTAAAAAAACCCAAACCAGTGGTGATTCCCAGTACTATTTTTAAAGATATTTAATTTTAGATTTATTAAAAAAATAATACTCCATTGCACTGTTTCATTGAAAAAAGTCAACTGTTAAGACTTAAAATTGTGTTTTAAAACAAACAAAAAAAGGGAATATTTCTAGGTTTTGAGCACAAGAAATACTAAATTAAGCCTGTGGTAAAAGTGATAACTGTGAAGCAGAAGCAAGGCTTTCAGTAGAACTTCGTATTTTTAAACAATTTTGGCTTTCCTTCAACTACTGTATTTGTCCTGTTGTTGAATCTATAGTAATTTACAGTATCAGCCAATACAATGGGTTGCAATTTGTTATTAGCTTCACTAAGTTTTAAAAAAGTAACAATATCATGATTATTTTAACAATACTCTTAAAACAGTTTGCCAGGATAATATAAAGTTCTTTCTAGATTAACAGAATGTTAGAAAAGATTATAATGAGCTTAAAAATGCACTGGACTGATGAAGTTGGCCTGTGAGGTTCTTGTTTCTACAAGGAATGGCAATTTATCCTTCCCTAAATCTGCCCCTAAATCTTGGGTCAAACAGGACTTTTCCTCCCCGGTTTTTCCACAGAAATCAGTTCCATCCAAATCTAACTTTTCAGTGAAAAGGGGAGGGCAGGAGGAGGAGACATTAAAAACAGATGGAGAGAAGGCTACATACACAGAGGAACAAATCCAACAACTAACCAGGTAATAAAGGCTTTAAAAGGAGAGTAAAAAGTGTTAAGTGCTTCATAATACCCAGCTAAAGCAGTACTGTTGCTAGGCCACTAAAACCACAAGTACCACAATGTTAGTAGGGAAAAGGTGAGGAGGGGGTGAAGTTTCCTTAACACATTCAGTTCAAAAAGCAGAAGTGGGGCTAATAAGAAAAGTAAGGAAACACAGTTCAAGTCTGATCACTTCCTAAAACACTGAGGGCAAAACAATCAGAACTGTTGCTGAGAAGAAATTTTGATTCTCACTTATTAGAACTGGCAGAATGCTGAACAATAAATTACAATCAAACCAAAGTTACAGAACTCATGAAGAAAGCAGGTATTCTATTTCCTTTTCAGAAGTCTAAATCTAAAGTTTTGTTTAAATGATTTCTGATTCTTACTCAAACAGAAGTTGTCTTCAGAAAACAAGATTATCTCCCACTATAAATAGTCTTTTTCTCACCTAAACACCAGCACATTAGGATTTCACCTTTCTCCTTTAGCACCCACACACCATAAATCCCCAAAGAGTAACGGGAATAGGGCTCCTTGCCTTTATCAACTGTTGCAAGGGAAACCACAACTTGAATTATATTGTGGCAAGCAGAAATATTTGAGTTCAATGTCAGGTCTTGTGAAATTTTTACTGTTGATTTTAAAATTTGAGATCCCTTTTTTTTCCAATGACAAAAGCAGCTATGAAGCAAGAGATCATATTCTTACCACTGCATCAAAAGCACGTTTGGATTTTTCTTTTTTTTTTTTGCTTCTAACAAAACCAAAAAGCCCTAGCACATTGCTTTTACTTAAAGCACTTACCTGATAGAGCTCCTCTAAATTATACTTAATTGAAGTACTGTTCTGGATAGCTTCTACAGCTTCTTTCAGTTTTTGCCAGGTTTCATCTGTGTAGTTTTCAGGCAATTTGGGTTTATCTTTAAAAGAAATTACACAGAGTTGGAGAAAGCGTTTAGGAAAAGCAGAACATTTTACCTTTTACAGAAATGAAAGAGGCAGCTTTGAGAGGAGAGGGGGATGGACTGATGCTCTAGATTAATTTATACTTACATGAAAAGAAAGCATTCACATAAAAGCAGTACCTTATTTACATCTGTAATAGTAACTCATTGTAAAACATCAGCACTGCTCTTCACAACCATCACAGCATCTGCAGCCCAAACAGGACGTGGGATTTATAAAAATCCCAATACTGTGGCCTGAGCAGCTCAAGAAGGGCTAAGGGCTACAAACCAGCAAGAATGGCCTACACCTACATTATGGTCTTTTGCACCAGCGGGACAGCACAGCTAACGAAAAGTGACCATAAAAGCCAAAGATTATGGATTTAAAGGTACAGAGTTGGGTATTGCCTTTATTATTTTTCTCCTCATTAATACTACCCTGTATTAACAGCTGGACAGAAATCCTCAGGAAACATACATGGAAGTACTGTAATTATAATGCATCCCTACTTCCAAGTACTCCATTTATGTCTCCTGGGTTTGGCCAGTGGGTATTCGTTAAGTCCACTTCTAAGGTTCAAATAGCTCAAGCTTTGCAGATTTGCTTCTTTCCATTATTTTTTCCAGCCTCTTTTCTAGCGACGTCCCCCATGCAGAATCTTCAGCAATACTACTGCATTTACAACAGGTTAATTGAGATTCCCCAAATCACATCCTCAAAATACCAGGAGTACTTAAAAATACTGGGTGTTTTCATAACTAGCTAAAGTGACCAAAATGGAGAAGGAGAAAAATCAGTGAGGAAGACACAGATGCAGCCATGTCACCAACAGGTGAAACTGGCCCAGAGTTTACACTCTATGAAAAATCAACTTTAACATACCTAAAGGTAAAAGAAAAACAAACAAAAGCCCAACCAAACTGTAAAGCTTATGTATTCTCCAGAAATAAGGCGAGAAGGAATTCTGTCCTCCCAAGCAATTCTCTACAATACTGGCAATATCCCAGCATTAGCTGTATCTTAAGAATCTAGGCAGACAACTAACTGGAAGTAAGAGTCCCTTATTTTCACTAGCAAGTCAGGAGTACGCTACTCAGCTGTAAATACCAAGATTCTGGACATCAGGAAAGTATTTGCATTGTAAGGGATGTTACTGTTATTGCAATAAAAAACAATAACCTGAAGATTATTATGCAGTTTAGCATGTAAGTAAATAAAAAGCAAAGCTGGCAGATTCCCGCAACATCTTTTTAAGCAAGCAGTTCAAATACCAATTTGTAAGCAGTGATGATCACAGCACCATGCAATCCATCACAGTTAAAGATCTTAGCTGTGAAAAGTTGACTTGCCTAAAAGATAAGTGTACAAGCAACAGGAAAGTGGCATTGATTTCTTGTTATCGTGCCTCATCAGTATAAATTTAAAAATGATCTGTCAAGTTAAATGAGATGATGGGCAGAGAACATTTTTGATAATTAGGAGGACCTTAAAGCAAAAAGTTACAGCAATCCGTGGTCACTGTGTACAACATGACAGTGGCTACAGTAATTCTAATCCTCACCTTCTGTGGTATCTCTCCAGAACATGTGTAAAATTTGTGTATTTGGAACTAATTTTAATGGCAGTAATTTCTCCCCCTTAACCCCAAACACATGGTGGGAAAAGAAATCAAGCTCTCAGACTATTTTGGAAGACGGCAAGATGCAGGAAATAGAAGAAACCCACGATTCCTCCCTGCTTATAGGGAAAGAGAAGACATTTTAGCTAAGATTTTTGCCTACACCTATTTGTATCTCTGTTTACTAGAAAATTAAGCAGCATCATAACAGAAAAGTTTCATTTCTCAGCTTCAGTTAGTGTCTAGTAACAATACTTGAGAAGCTCAAACATATCTATTGAGAGATTTTATAAAATAATGTAAGCTTGTACAGGGACAGTTTGTTAAGGCAGAGAAAAGTCAATAAAGTGCTAAATAATAAAGATTACAGCAAGGATATTGCAAGGAAAACACTCAGCAAAAATCTGAAGTACCTACTTTAAAGGCAAGTGGGGGAAACCAGAAGGGAAATCCACCATAATAGCCTGATAATCATCTTAGTTTCAACATTTAAAACTAAGCACAGGCAGATTAACCTATAAACAGACAACACGGATAGAGGCAAGACACAGATTCAGGCCTAACTGAAAAAAAAAAACCCACCGAACTAAAAAGCATTCTCTGTGAAGACTTAAAACAAACTGTTCTAAAAAAACACAGAGGCCTGAACCAGGACTCTTAGAAGAGAGATCTCAAGTTTGAATAAAGGCAACTTACGCACTTCTGTAGAAAATCCTTTCATTTAACATCTAACTAAATTAAGGCCTTCTCAAGAGGCAGAGTAAAAGGAGCCTGAAAAATAAACCCAAGCAGCAACGGGGAGCTCAGGATGTGCACGACTGGGCAAACAGGCATCACAAAGCATGATTCTCCCTTTACGCAAGTACAGAAACCTTCACCACAGAAAAACCATTTCCTGTCAGACTATTTGAAAGCCAACCGGTTTTCACGTTGCAAATAAAACACGAAGTTGAGCATCAGCTCCCCATAGGCTGGGACAAATGATGGCCTGTTACCTTTAAAGTTCTTGATCACTAATTTCTTAGCGGAGCCAGGTTTACTGTTGGCGAAACTGGAAACAGTAGAGGAGGCAGCTTTGGTCAGGCCATTTGCGTGGTGCCCCACAGCCACTGATGAAATTAAAAGGTTTTTATTTTTGAGCTGTTGTTGGTGCTGCTGTTGAGAAGAGGCAGCAGGAGAGGAGGAGGAAGAAGACTCTTCAGCCATCTTCACATCGAGTCCTATAAAATCCACGGAGTCCTCAAAGCGCAGCTTCTTCTGGAGGTGATGGTTAGAGGAGGCAACCCCTGAGGAGGAGCACGAGGAGGTGGTGATGACAGAGGAAGATGATGAGGAGGTATTTTTGGAAGGCGAAGAGGCGCAGGAAGAAATGGAGTCAAATTCTTCTCTTTCAGAGTTGGTGTTGCTGCTGTTATTTAACTTTCTCTTCTTGCAGGAGGTGCTGCTGCTGGTATTACCATCAGTGGCAGGTCTGACCTCCTGGGCTGCAGCTGGGGGGTTGGGGGAAGAGAAACCTGTGGGAAACATGAACACACAGAAGTGAACAGGCTGAGGTGCATCAAATCCTTGTGGTCTGACAAAGGGAGAGAGAGTTTAAGAGTCAGTCTCGGGTGTCTCTCAGGGAAGGGGGGGATCTTTCAGCTCCTCTCTCTCATCAGTGGAGTCCTTCCGTATTCCCTCTCCTTCGCTTTCTTCTTTCTCGGAAGAATCCCTCCTTCTCTCTTCCCCTTTCTCTATTACTTTGTGTCTTCTCGTAGTTTGTCTCCGCTTTCCGGCTTTTACTCCTTTCTCAGCAGAGCGTCTCCGTTCCTGCCTCTCGCCACCCACCAGCTTCTTTCAATTCTTGTCTCCGGCACCAATATCGCCCCAGGGCTGCCCGCTCCCCCGGCTTTTCTTTCCGCTCCCCTCCTGCTCCGGCCACCTCGTCTCCGCCGAGCAGCAGCGGGGAGGACTGAGCGCGGCTCCCTCTCGCCTCGGCTCCAGTCCCTCGCCCCGCACACCTCCCGCTTCCTCGCCGCCGCCCGGCCCGCTCTCCCCCCACGGCCCGCTCTCCTCGGGCTCCCGCCTCCCCCCTCTCTGCCTCCCGCTCGCTCTTCCCGAGGGGGGATGGCCCGGCCCGGGGCTTGTTATTGTCAATACACGGCAGAGAGGGAGCCTAAAGATGGCGGCACATCCGGTCGCTGTGCATTCCGGGGCGCGGCCGCCCGGAAGCGCGGCCGGGACGGCTCGGTTAGTTGGCGGGGCCCCACCTCCG